>CM061040.1:100083358-100338513 GCA_030762985.1 Adelphocoris suturalis
CGATTTCACATCTATATTCATCATGCCAATCGGTTGTGAAAAACGTGGTACTCGTTATGGTGCTAAACGATGGAAGAGGAGTTTTTTCAAGGATGATGCAGAAAAGAGGACCAAGTAGGGACCTCACTCTGTGAATAAGGTAAGCTATTAATTTAAATTTGCATTACCTAGGTACTTTAATATTTGATATTATGATAATTTGCTTAGAAATCACTATAGGAAATGGTACCTATTCAATTTGAATTACGAGAGCGCTTATGCAAACCACCGCTCGATTTCCGATTTAAGTAAAACACATCGTAAAACATATCGTTGACCATCATGTTCACGTGACCCTACCTACATAATCGAATTCATTCAAAAGAAACTCGCCAGGAAAGAGAAAAGTTCAGTAGTTTTCAAAAATTCAGTAGCTACATCACTCCTAAACTTAACATTAGATATTCATTTGTCATTGTCATGCTTGTGGATCTTCGTAATGTAATATAACACTTTTCCAAACCAACAGCCAAATACCAATGTTGATGGACATTTTTCTACATTTTTTTCAGGCTGAACTAAGATCCAAAAGCGAGGAGTAAGAGCTGCAACGCAAATCTAATTTGTGTATTTATTTATGTTCTAAATGTATATATTTATTCTAGTGTTTATATTGACAATGTTATGTATTCTAATGTATATAATTATTTTAAATCAAAAATGGATTCATTTCTTCATTTTTCAAATGTATTTACTCATTTATGCTAATAAACCCTGCAATAAACTTTGTGTTAGGTCGGATCATTCTAGAATTAATTCCATTACAGTCGAAAAACATAACAAACGACTCTAAACATGAGGTTTAAAAAATAAAAGTCGTTAGCCGTTAGCCTTGCATACTTACCAAGATCTATCAGTTCTAAATGGAGCAAAGGTAGGGGTATATGTTTATGTGTTACTGAGTTTATACTAAAGAGGGGGGGGGGGGGGGGGGGGGGGTTAGACGGGTACTGGGGTTATGTATTACTTAGGGGGGTAGATTAGGCTAAGATTGTTTCGACTTTTTAGCTTTGTTGGTTTAAAGTTAGGGGGGCAGTTGTTACTTGGTAAAATATTTTCTAACTTGGATTTAACGGAGTTGTGATACTCAGGTGGAGTTAAATTCAAGGCGGTTATACTATAATTATATAATAAATTCCGTTTGAAATTATAAGGATGGTCAGTGGTAGGTCGATTTTGGCACCTTCTGGAGGGCAGGAAGGTGGCCTCGGCTTAATAAATAATGAGTAAGCCTGTATAAGTTGGTTTACTGTACCATTGGAATTTAATCAACCCGGAGGTTATTTGTTATTTTGTTAATAAGCAGTTCAAATATGATAACTGGTTACTATTTTCCATCTCTAGTGTAAATTGTACATTCTTATTCTTCATATTGATGGAGCTTATCGATAATTTTTTGGTGCGTTGCTAGGATCATGTCGTCTTCATATTTGTGTAGGAATTGGAGGTGGATATTGCTTTTATTAATTAGCAGTGATAAGAACTTGACCGCAGACGACGAAATTTCAAGTGTTTTGTTCTTGAGTGTCGGTCGGGTGAATGATACTAAACTTCAGGCCAACGTTTCTCTATATTTATACAGCATCATGATGCTGTCTAAATATAGCGAAACGTTGGCCTGAAGTTTAGTATCATTCACCCGACCGACTCTCAAGAACAAAACACTTGAAATTTAATAATTAGGTTATGTACATAATAATAGTTTAAGAATAACTAACAATTGTAACTAGATATAAGAAACTATTAATAACTAATTATATTTACATAAAAATTGTAAATATAACATACTCATAAACTCCATGTATGTGTACTTTCATGCCATAATAAGGATAACAAAAATCATATACTTGTAATAATTGCTAGTTAATGTCACCTACATTGCACTACCCCCAATAGTAACTGTGCACTTAGTAGATCCTACCTTTGTAATAGATACCATTGTAGTACCTGTAAACTGTCGTAGAAGTTGAATTATCCTTTACTGTATTATTGATCAGTATTATTGATCACCATGTTTACAATAGTCTTGACAACAAAAAATTACGGAAGTAGAGTATTGAATTGATCAACGAGCTGGGCAGTTAACTCTTTTGACATTGAAAATGTCTTAGTCGACGGGTCAACCTGAAATTTTGTTACGCAAAGAAAAAAAGTCACGCAACCTATAAACAAGTTAGGTGTAAGTTGTTTTCTTTTGATTTTCACGTACAACCAAGCCATTGCTGGGGAAATGAAACTTCTTTAGTTTTCACCGGACAAAAATCGTTCTCCATTTATCACGTATTTCTTTCGTACTTTTTCTTCTATTCATGTCGTAGTTTTATATTTATTTATGTTATACATGGATATAGTAAACAATGCCGCTTGTTTTGTTATCACTTGGTTGAGAAGTTTTTCCTGGTTATAGTAATTGTAGACGCGCACCATAACAGAAAATTACCTACCTGTGAATTCATATTTGTGGAAGAATCGGGCATAGTCGAGACTAGCTTACAGCAAATTCAGTAATTGTGTGTCAATAATTATTTTATGTTTTCTAATTGTTATTTTATTTAAAACAATAAAATAAAATATGGAAATTATTGATACACTTTCAATGCTCATAGCTCTTCTCTCATAAGAGAGAAAGTACGAGCGGCCTGCCGAGTTCTAATTACGGAATTTTAGTTTAGAGTTTTGTGAATAGAATTGAAATTACCTATTCAATAACTTAATTGATTATTATTGACCCTACGTACGCTCTTCACTACACAATCCTGGAACAGACCTATATTGACTCCTCTATCGTACCCATTGCATGCATACTAAGAGACTCCATTTAATAACCTTGTGAACTGCAATAGTAACCTCATTATGCAGCCAGCTGATTTCTGGAAAGTTATATTCCTCAATTATAATCTGAAATCCTTTTACTTTTTAAGTGACGTGACGTTGATATGAGAAAGTTGCTATCCTCCCATTCATTATTTGCCACTTCATCGTAGAAACATATACGTTCTATTTTAAGATTATCCACAACTACATACTTCACTTTCCAGGTAAGCCACTGCCTCAAGCCCCTACACATTAAGTATTGTTCCACCACATTTAGAAATATTTATTAAATCAATGTTGACTAATTAAGCTCTCCTGGATTCCTCTTTCATAGTAATTCCTTGATGATCCTCAAATAATGTTGGCGCAACTAGTACGATCTGTCTTCAATGAAGTTGATGAAGCCGAACTCTTACATTCTTCACCCTCAACCAACTACTATTAATATGGCGACCCAGACTAATATCATCGGAAGGTTAAATTAAATGTTTTGAGTCTCTTGTGCATGTCTCTATAAGACTTGAAGATGTCGTTCGTATGAAGTACATGCGCAGTTTTCACTTTCCTATTTTCGATTTTTTCAGGTTACTTCACATTATTTGAAAAAATTTATTACGAAGTAAGTAGGATAGGAATTTCCTTCCTTGTCCTTAAAATGCCGCGCTTGATGAATTGAGTGAGGGTAGATCTTTTAAAGAGTGCCCTTTGCCTCTTTGACCACTGGATGCAAACCCCCCCCCCCCCCCTCCAACCCCTGGATTGATTTTGACGTGGTCAGGAAGACATTTATAAAAACGAGATCCCATCTGGAGGGGATCATAGAAAACAGAATTGGCTAGACGAGCTGTTGGATGTCGTAAGTCATTTTCGCCTCTGGTAGGGTAATTATGGATGTCACACCCTCGACTTCAAGTGGACATTTTCATGAACATACAGAAGAGCGGTAAGGACGTAATAACATGGTGTGGTAAAGAATCCAAGGGTTCTAAAATGGCCCCTACAACTCCGATTCCAATCCAATCTCTTCTTGACTGCTCTTTTCTGAAGTTGGAAAATTTCGACTGCATAACTGGGATTCCCCCACAATAAGATACAGTAAGTGGCTGTACCGTTAAAACTGGCTAAATATACACTAAGAAAAATCGTAGAAGATACAGATAGCTACAATCTGCGAAGAATTATATACAGAACTGAAGAGATCTTAGGTATGAGGTACTCAATTTGAGTATGTCATGATAGACGGTTGTCTTTAAACACCTCCAAAAAATTGACGTGCTGATCAAGCCTTCGTTTTAATTTCATATCCAAAGTCTGGGTCTTTTCATTGTTCGTTATTAACGAGTTGGCTGCACACCGTTGCTTGTTGGTTTTGTCGGTTAAAAATGAACAGTCAAGAAATTTTTCATTAGACGAGCCATACAAAATAGTCATTATATTGTCAGCAAACAGGAATACACTACCTTTATCAAACTGGTATGCCAAATTGTTTACAAATTGTATGAAAAACGAGACTCTCTCGAACGATCAAGTTTGTCCCCCACCCCGGCAACTACTTGGAACCATTCCCTACAAGAAGAACTGTGAGTTCTTCAATTCCGTTCAACCTGTTTAGTGGACATGTAGGTCAGAATGAAGTGTATAGTTTGGTGGTCTGGATGCTCGCAAGCTCGCATCTCAAAAATACATAACATCAAGTAGTCAATCCCTTAGTAAAAATTCAGATTAGTTGGATATGTAGATCGGAATGAAGTGTATCGTTTCGTGGTCTCATAACACGATCACAACAGTTTAGAAACGTAAATGTGACTTTTCATTTGTGACTCATGAGCTGCTCCGAGTTGAACGGAATTGAAGAACTCACAGTTCTTCTTGTAGGGAACGGTTCCAAGTAGTTGCCAGGGTGGGGGACAAACTTGATCGTTCGAGTGGGTCTCGTGTATGAAAAGGCAAGGTTTCAGCGTGAAAAAATACCTAGAAACCGGCCCCAAACTAAAACTTTCTTAGAGGGTAATTTTTCTAGAAAATTCTTTATTTCATTAATGATAGAGTGTACAGGGCAGAGGAAGGACCTTCGGGAAGGATTTCTGTACATCCGCCTGCGTCCTGCTGGTAGACGCGTTCCCGTCCTTCCGGCAGCATTTAGAGGGCCGCGGATCCCAACGGAATATACCAGTAGGTACCTACATTTTGAGGAATTGCTGATGAAGCTGAAGCACCTCTATTCATTATTTCTTAGAGCAGCCTTTTTTGAGCGTTCAGAGTATAGTAAAGGACTAGTTAGAATAACTATGTCGTTTTCTACCAATTCAAAATGTTTTATTAATTATGTACGTTATTCGAAATTTTTTATTGACTTAGAATGGATGACTTCGAAAAAACGTCTGTCAAGTTGGATGGACAGTATAGCTTCCTCACTTATTGCAAAATGGACGTACAAAATTAATTGAAGAACAATTTACGACCAAATCAACGTTATTAGTGAAACGTATGATGAATTCACAAGCCCACACGCTACTATTGATCCGACGGAAACGAAATTTCTAACCTACACAATTTCTGAAAATTTATTCGAAACCGGAGTTTCATGTGTTTCAACCAAATTTAGTTTACTCCACCAATAAATATTTACTCAATTCATAAGGTATCTTCCAGAAACCAATTCACAACTACCCTCCGAGTTTGAGTAAAATTATACCTGTAGATCGTAAAGAATCGACGTTACAAGAAAATCACATTAGCGCATGCGCACAAGGCATTATTGATCCGATGGCAATGAAATTTGTGTAGAAACATATAAGAGCTAACCCGCATGATGCAAACAAATATCATTAAAACCGGCCTACTAGTCTGGGTATTCTACGGGTATCAACCAATTTCAGTTTTGCTCATGCGCAATTTGATAGAGCAAACTAAATCACTCGCGACGAATTTGTGGAAACCCATTACAAAACGGAAGTTAGTGAAAAACGTTGTCTATTTCCACGAAAAATAATGAGTTACAATGTTAAATCGATTTCGACGGTTAGGCCATCATCAGTAACAAACAATAGCTGAAGACACATTAGAAAGGACACAGGTTATATAGTCACAGGTGAAGGGAGATTGAATCCCATTGGTCAAGAGGAAGGAAAGGGGCAGGAGGTACAACCAATGAAGTCAATACAAAGTGAATGGGGATTATAGCTAATCAGATGAAGTGAAAGGGGGAAATAACTAAATAATGTGGTTTCAACAGTGTGAAGGATTATCCCTTCAGACCTGTCACTTTTGATATTTCGAATTTTTCAAGTACATTCAACATACCTCCCTTTGGGCAAAAATGAAGAAATTCTACAAACTGTCTATCTGTCAAATCAAAATTGTAACTATGATTAGATTCCTTAAGATGTTTTGCAAATGTAGACTTACCCTTATTTTCCCTGAAATCCTCCAGATGCTCGTCTATTCATTCCCTGAATTTCCTACCAGTTTGACCTCAATATTCGTAGCCACAAGAACATTTTAATTTATAAACTCCACTTTTATCCTGAACACTAATTTTGTCCTTAACGGATCGTAGTAATGCATTAAGACTTAAACTGATTAAATTAGATCAGAAGATAGCCTAATAAAAAATATGTACATTCCAAGTTTTGTAGAAATGAACCCTCATGCGCCCAGGTTATCCTGTCTCCCTAAAATTCATAAGGAAGGAGCGCCGATGAGACCGGTGGTGTCTTATATTGGTGCTCCTGCCTACAAATTGGCTAAAAAACTCAATATTCTATTTAGAAACAAAATCAACTTTCGGCCTCAACATACTGTACTGAATTCTTATGATTTGGTCTCCAAAATTAAGGACATTCAGATGCCTCCAAATGCTAAACTCGCCTCTTTTGATGTGGTTAGTCTGTTCACCAATATCGATGTAGCTAGCTGCAAAGATGTGATATGCAGGCTGATTCACGCCCCGAAACTTAATATTTTCGAAAAAGATGAATTGTTTAATTTGATGTCTCTCTGTATGGATCAAAATTACTTTTTATTCGAGGGGCAATGCTATACACAGCCAGGGGTTGCTATGGGTTCTCTGTTATCTCCTCAGCTTGCAGATATTTACATGGATTATCTTGAGCAACAAATTTTTACAACTTCTAACACAAATGATCTTCTCTATTGGTACAGATATGTCGATGATAACATCATTCTATGGAAGGGCACAGAAAGAAAACTAAATTCTTTTCACGAAAAAATCAATAAATTAGATCCCTATATCAAATTCACCCTCGAATTCGGCGGGAATAAACTAAATTTTCTTGATCTGTCTATCTCTTTGGTAAATGAGAAGCATAACTTTTCAATCTATAGAAAAGATACATATAGTGATATAACGATCCATAGTACTTCAAATCACCCTTTAGTACATAAGCATGCAGCCTTCCATAGTATGATCAACCGAGCACTATCTATTCCAATGAGTGAACAAAATTTATCAAAATAAAAATCCATTATCAAAAGCATAGCGGCTTGTAACGGATATGGAGGAGATCTCGTTGATACCATATGGGATAAGGTTCTTAGGAAAAAGAGTAGGGAAAAAGTTTCCAATCTGGCTCGGGAAGATGTAACTTTAGAAGAAAAGCAATGGATAAGTTTACCTTATTATGGGAAAATTTCTCATAAAATTGGCAAAATTCTATCATCGAGAGGTTATAAAGTAGGTTTTAAAACTAAAAATAGTCTTAAAGCATTACTAGGATCCGTTAAGGACAAAATTAGTGTTCAGGATAAAAGTGGAGTTTATAAATTAAAATGTTCTTGTGGCTACGAATATTGCGGTCAAACTGGTAGGAAATTTAGGGAAAGAATAGACGAGCATCTGGAGGATTTCAGAGAAAATAAGGGTAAGTCTACATTTGCAAAACATCTTCAGGAATCTAATCATAGTTACGATTTTGATTTGACAGAGACAGTTTGTAGAATTTCTTCATTTTTGCCGAAAGGGAGGTATGTTGAATGTACTTGAAAAATTCGAAATTATCAAAAGTGACAGGTCTGGTAAATGTTCACCATATATTTCACCACTGATATGTCCATTTCTGTAAAGCTTGGAATTACAGAATTTCACACTGTTGAAACCATATTTAGTTATTTCCCCCTTTCACTTCATCTGATTAGTTATAATCCGATTGTGGAGGACAACATTTTTTACGACTTCTTGCAGGAATAAAACCATTCCCTTCGGCAATGAGAAAGCAAAATTAGATTAATACGGTATTCCAGCCAAAAGGAGTAGAATTTCTAAGCAAAATATAGCTTGGTGTTAGGGGCCTAGGTATCACTGAACAATGAACATTTGAGGTAGAAAAAAAGTTCGATAGGTAAGGATAGACTACAGGTTCAGAGGACCCTCAGCTGTTCAGTGCGCCTCCGTACCTCGTAATTGTTTCCGAGGAGCCCCAGATGAGCTCCACCTAAATTACAACACCGTGAGTCGAATAGAAAAGTTAGTCTCGAAGGTTCCGAGGCTGAACTGAGTCCCTCCATACTTAGTAATTGTATTCCAGATCTCCAAAAAAAGAGCTACTTTTCATGTTTCAGCACCATAAGTCAATTAAAACTCCAATCAATCGAAACGTACTGAGAAACTCACAAAAAATTGCACGGAACAGTTTGGTAACATTTTTTAGTGCACGAAAAACTGTTCAGAAAAATGAAGTTACTTAACATTAAAATGAGCTAAAAATCAATTAATACTGCAATCGATAAAAATCAATTTAGATGCATTGGCCCACGTTCCATGTTGAGAGTATATTGTTGAACGAAAAAAATTGTCTTTTTTGGATCTTCATACTGAAGATATTAAATATGTCAAAAAATGGGAGAAAAATCAATAAAAACTGGAAATAATTAATTGTGCAAATCTAAGAATTGTTTTCTATAGTACATTATTGTAGAGAGGTGGTCATGTTCCATAAAATTTATAGTTAATTATATCTGTGCACACTAATTGTTCAAATTTCAAAATAATTTGGCAGAAATATCATACGATACCCATCTGACGAAAATATGCTGCTTGCCTGGAACTTTTTCTGGTACGTATTTGTACCATGTTCATTTGAACTTTAATGAGAATCAATGTATTTCCATTTCCCCGCCTAATGTTGGACTAATTTTATATCATACAACAGCACAGCGAGAATGAGGATCAAAAAGATCGCCCATTTCTGATCAACAGAACCCTAACATATTGGTACTCGAATTCAAATCATTTTCACTATGATTTTCACTATGAATGTAAATCAATGGATTTTCATTTACACGCCTGATGTTGGACTAATTCAATATGATAAAACTGCATAGTGAGAATGAGGATGAAAAATATCGCCCATTTCTGTTCAACAGAACCTTAACATAAGTATTGGTACTCGAATTCAAGCCTTGGATCTCCTGACCGAAAGAAAAATTTCAGTTTTCCAAAATATCGATCCATATAGGTATGTTTAAATTGCGAAAGTGTGTCAAAAAACGAATTGTGGCCCCCTTTGTTTGAAGAGAGGGATTTTCGCGACCTTCCTCCTACTTCCAAGGTACGGGTGATTCCTGTCTTCGACTGTGCTCCTGCCGCCACCTCCGGCCCGTCAGGCCATAATGGCGGGGGTTGGCAGGCGTTGCCTACAGGGGGTGGCCCCCTAGTTTTCAATAATATTAGAGCTAAAATGGGGGCTACATAGCTAGGTAAAAGATTCCTTTCTTCAAAAAAAAAAAAATTAACGTTAGATTTTTTATTCTCTATTTCAAACATTAAGTTGAGAACTATTAGAGTTTCGTCCAGGTTTTGGAAATTTATTACCCCCGATGTGCGGCTTACAGAATCTGAGGGATGAGCAAAGGAACGTATTTTATGGGAGACTATAGCCTATAACAGCAGATTGAACGTTGTGGGGAGAAATCTACCTACCAACTCAAATGAACTAGGTATCTAGTGAACCTACCTATGTAGCTAACTTCCATACCAATAGGGTGTAAAGCAATCTACTATACTGCGCACTGTTTCAAGCTTTCCATATTCTGAGCCCGAATACTCAAGAATAAAATACCTATTTGAAAATATATTTGATGAAGTAGAATGTGAATCTAAACTGTTCGAGTACCTCTACCGACTCATACCATGTTATTCCAGAAATTATTAAGAACTCACACAGGACAGAAATTAAACAGGACTCAACAAACAAAATAGCTGCTACCTTCCCGTATTAATTTAAATCTGTGAACACTGTATATTTACTCAGCAATTGCTCAGCAATTTCCTTCTGTTCTTAAACTAGAATTATTTTATTTCATATCACTATATCTAACAACCAACCTATGAATACTGAAAAACTCTTACGCGTTTTAAATTAATTATTAGGAAATATTTTATAATGAGATGTTTAACGTGATACATTTTAAAACTCGAAATGAAAACATTAAGGACACAAAGGGCAGGTGTATTAAACAATAGATTTATTGAAAAGTTCACCGTAGTAGGGTGACGTATACAACTATAGAGTTTTTACATCTATGACTTTTTGGATAACTCCTATTCTTCAACAGTCGTAATAACTTCAAACCAGCTAGATTATTTATGTTAGTTGGTAATGTAAATACATCAACTTTACAAGAGTATAATCGATAAAAAGATACGAAGACCAGACAAGAGTTGTGGTAATACGGGTAACATCGAACATCGAATCAGTAACATCAAAGTACCTACCAACCAATAATATGGGTGGACAAACACCGATGGTGAAAAATCAAACGTCGTTGCTTTCAAAACCACAATATGATTGCCAGTAAGTTACTCTATGGAAATATAAATATTTTAAGCTCCGGTGTCAAATATTCGATATTAATTATCAATGTAACTCTTGTGACCTTCAAATGAAATTGTTTTGGCTTCCAGCTGTTGTCTGTAAGAAGGCTGGTAGTAGTAGTCTTGAATTCCATTTTTCCTCAAGCTCGGCGGTCTGTTGTAGTAGCTTGAGTGGCCGAAACTGCCGTAGGACTGTCCCATGTCGGGTTTGCATATCTGTCGAACATACGTAGTGTAATGTGAAGTTCGTTGATAATACAAATCAATAGGAAGTTGGGAAGGGGGCAAAGTCCCCACACACAAATAGTTGCTGAATATCAAATTATGATGTTTTTTTCCTGAATACATACTCCAGTCCGTTTGAGAGCAACAGTTAGTGCAAATATAACATTATCCACGTGTTATGGTACATCATAATCTGAATAGGACAAAGACGTAGGCGCCTCCCGAATAAAAATATATGAATTTTGTACAATAAAACACCATCTGCGTTTTAAAATCAGTCTTTACAGACACCTAATAACGAACTGTACATAACAAAAGTTATAATGACCATGATTTTATGGAAAAAAAATTCTATAGAAATTTCTACAGCTGGTTCGATCGACTTACCTGGATTGATAAGAGGATTTTCACCGAGTTCAGATGCTCTTTCATCGACCACTTTGATCAAGAGCCAGTAACATCAATATTTAACTGAAGAATATAAAGCTGCAGTTACGGGCGTTGACCAGAAGTGTCGCAATGTGATGCCACAGCGCGACCTGATTTTCCGGTCCCCATCCGTTTGGAAAAATATTAATTTACCAGCAATACCTAGTCAGTCGAGTAGTTCAACCCAATTCCCACCGCGAATGTTTACTCTCCCCACTCCCCCACGTTGTCCAAGTTTGTGGTGGTACCTCTGTGCATTACTCGTACTCAAATAAATAACCATAAATAGTGGTCGTATACGTGTTTTTATATCATAACAAAATAAACCCGTACCATTCTACTATTATTTCATTCGTTACACTAGTGTCAGAAGTGGGAGCGAAATTTTAGAATCTAAGTCGAGTCCAAGTTCCCACCACAAACCTTACCTCTCCCGACTCCCCCACGTCACCCTTGTTTGTGGCGTTTACGACTTTACCTTTATTTAGTTCTCGTGCCCAGTAGATCTTTAATAACAAGGGGGTTGAGGCGACAACGAGCCTCATTTGCAGCAGTTTTATTAGCCAAACCTCTCAACTTTAGTGAAAATCATGACGAGGGCATGTCCGGCTTGCAATAAGGCTGCTACTTGCCATATCCACGCTCTGTAGGCTACTTCCCGGACACTCCCTATAGTTGGAGTCCTACTTTCATCCAGTGGCTGCCGCTACTCCCTTACGATGATTGATAGAGCTACCGGCAGGCCAGAGGCTGTCTGTCCCCTTAAGAGGCATCTTTGTGAATTCAGTGTCTCATGCACACCTCTTGGGTCAGCTGGTTTTGTCCTCTAAGACCAGAGAACAACGGCTGATCAGGTAACTCAATTCACGTCCCTTTACTTTTCAAATATCTTCAATCAATAAGGTATCACTTAGATGCACACCAAACCCTCCGGCTTCCAAAGTCTCATAGAGCTTTTTCACCCTAGTCACAAGGAGGCTCCATTGGTTGATTCTTCCCCGTCTCGTTGAGTTCTCGATCTGCCGTCTATCCTCTTTGGGTTCCGCTACAGACCCTAACAACAGGACGAAACACCGGCTCAGCCACTCCTAGGTGTCACCTTCGTCTGTGATCCCTCTTCTCTCGCATGAGTCCTTTCGCAACTTTACAAAACATAATTATCCGTCAACTCTTAGGATGGCTAAAACAGTCTCCATGCGAGTGGATGTCCGTAAACCGGCTCTAACTCCCCCCTATGCTGATGCCTCAAGTCAGCACAGACTGCGCCCACCTCGTTAGTCTGTGCTTCACCTACCTCCACCAAAACTCGGCCCTTCGGGCCTCGCAAGGAGGGCCCCACCCCTTTGACCTCCTGGTTGCTAGTTATTTAAAGCCGTCAGTTTAAATGTTTGAAAACATGCACATGTATTGCATTATGTTTACGAAGCATAATTAGTTTGTAACTTGGCGCTATAAATCAGCTTTCCTTGACACCACAGAGGCTTAGGAATCATGATATGTAGTGATAAAATGACAGCATTCCAAAAAGTGGCGAACGACTATCGTGGAACGATAACTAAGGGAGTCGTTACACGTCCTTAGCAACGGAAAGGTTGTACGTGGAAATCAATAGAAAACTCCGCGAAAATTTTCGTGTCATATTTCCATAACGCATGTCTATAGCATGTGCATGCTAATATCTCTCTCAAATACCACCACTGAATTCAGCGTTATCTCACTCTTCCTTTTCTTCCGATGGTGCCTCTTCAGCACTATATTAATGTTCCCATTCCCTGAAGAGAGTACATTTTTAAGATGATTCGCCAAACAAATTAAGCCCCTGGCCAACCCGGAGTTGCGAAAGCTGACCCTCCCAGCGCCTCCAGGTGGAGCAAGAGGCAAACGATTGCACTCAGTCAGTCTCCCGACCCGATCAGCTCTTAAGGGTAAAGCCTGCCACTGCTGCTCTTCGCAGCTCTGCTGCGTTCACGGGACCAACAAGCTCCTAACCTATTCTCAGGAAATGTAGACCGGCTGCTCCACTGCCATCAAGGGGACGCAGGCAAACCCCCCGAGCCAAGGCACTCTCGGTCTCCCTCTCCTAGGCTTCTGGCTCCCCCGATCTCCAACCAACGGCCAAGCACGGTGTCTCTGTGTCGTCCGAAGGACCAGAGATACCACCATCACACCCATGGCTGTAGCTGAGAAGTCGTGTCCCCCTTCATGATCATTTCAAAAACCAACTTTTCATCGGCCCTTCTCAGGACCACCGAATGCTCTCGCAGATCGAGGTACTTGCCCTCATCTCTCTTCTTAGATGGTGGTCTCTTCTCAGATTCTTAGATGGCTCTCGCACGTCCTCATGGCACTTCCTTCTCCTACGGCTGATACACTCTCTACAATAGACTCACACTCGTCGTGCCACCACCTCATCAGTCACTTACGCCATCTCGTATTACCGCGCACCACTACATCCTAACCATCAGCTCCGTACCAATTGTAACCAGGTCAAGAACTAAAGAAGCTTTTGTAATAGAAACGAAAAAATAAGGAAATTTGATGAAAATTGTAATTCCGTTTCAAATTAACGAAATTCAAGGAGAGGGAGGTGTAGTAAACACACCTGACCCGCGGACTGCTATATTGTTATCTCGGTCTGGTGGGAGTACCCTGCCATCCAGGCTGATATCTATAAACGAGCCAGGAGTGGCCACAAAATTATATCATTCAATCAAGCCTCTACTGCCTTCTAATTCAAGCTGCATCGAAGCTAGAAGTATTACAGTTGGTATATATCAGTCATCTTCCCAATTATCCAGTTATATATAAATAATATAAAACAGTTGACTAAATAAATCTTTGTGGTAGACCAAAGGTTGCATGGCAAGATACTCATATATCAATGGCGAGGTCACAAAAGTAGATTGGGAGGCTTAACTACTTAAGCAGCTATATTTGTAATGAACTATCATGCTGATTTAAAATGAAATTAACAAAATGTATACTCACTTTATAGTACCCAATCACCCCTGGTATCATAATAGCTAAGAAAGCTAACACTTTCTTGAACGAGACCAAACCAAAGATGATTGGCAGCATGACAAGCAGTTTGACTTTGAAGATTTTCAGGATAACGAGAAGAGGGATGAAAAGTTTCTTCACTTCATACCTTCCTGTAATAAATGATATTCACTCGTAAATACATTACTGAGCATATTGACTCCGCCTAAATTAGTGTGTATGTGTTTGCATGTGTGTGTGTGTGTGTGTGTGTGTGTGTGTGTGTGTGTGTGTGTGTGTGTGTGTGTGTGTGTGTGTGTGTGTGTGTGTGTGTGTGTGTGTGCCCGTGCGTGCGTGTGTGTGTGTGTGTGTGTGTGTGTATGTGCGTGCGTGCGTGCGTGCTAGTGCGTGCGTGCGTGCGTGCGTGTGTGTGTGTGTGTGTGTGTGTGTGTGTGTGTGTGTGTGTGTGTGTGTGTGTGTGTGTGTGTGTGTGTGCGTGTGTGTGTGTGTGTGTGTGTGTGAGGGAGATAGAGAGGGGGGTGGAGTTGCTGGGGTAGGTAAATTATGGGCGTTTTTTCTCCTCGTAGCTCCATCATATCTCTGGCCAAGTCATGGTTATACGCCTCGGTAACTCAAATCGGGCATACCCTGGGTGACCAACAGAGGGCAGAATGACCATCTGACGAGTAGGGAAGAGGTTCCTTTCCTGGGAAGGTCCCTGGTCCCTTTTAATCGCGTTTCACAGATAGACGAAACGAAATCAAAAATGTTCCAGGCGGCCAAAAACATGGATCTTTAGTAGGAATTTTGAATTTGGAGGAAAACTAATTTTGCTTCTTCACTACCAAAGGTGAAGCTTTGTATTCATGAAAATAATCCAAAACATTTTTGTCTTCCAGAATCAACATTTCCATTTGCTTTTTGCGTTTCAGATCTTGCTGATCAATTTCGGCTCCGTGTCCGCCTGTCTGTCTGTCTGTGGTTGATCCTTGTCACGCCCAAAACTATACCACGTGTTCTTTCGATTTTGATGAAATTTTCAGGGTCTGCGTGGATAAGCATCTAGACAGTCCCCTATAATTGTCAGTGCTATCGCAAACGCGAATGTTTTATAACATCGATGTCTCTTCATCTGTTGTTCAGAACTCGTTCAAACTCGATAGGTAGTGTGGGTATAATATGTAGGTATAATATATAGGTAGGTTATAATATGTTATAGAAGAATGTGGAGTATGTGCATGCACAAAATTAATGTCGATTGATACAAGCAAAACTACTTGTATAATGGAGCGATTAAATTTTCAGGGATCGTACTGGGTAGATTCTACCCGGTCCCCAATACCTAATTTCAGTTGCCGCCGCATAAACGGTAGTCTATGTGCATGAGCAACCGTTAATTTCTTAAATCTTCGATTTCTTATCAACTATTGGCCCGATTTTGTTCAAGCTCGAGAGTTTTTTGGGTCCAGGAAGATGCCGTTTGTAGTTTATCGCATTTGTTTGAATAATTGGTAACAATTGTTCATTCGCAAAACCAATATTGGATGTCACACCGAGAATAATGGATCAATTTTGATTAAATTTTCAATTATTGTGTGTATAAACCTTTACACGATTTCCGCGCATTCAAACATATATTATAGTTCCTTTTTGCATTCTAGCAATGCAAAATTTTCATTGTAACACATGTATTAAATACTGTTGTTTTTTTTTGCATTCAATCATTCCTTTATGATTTTCACGTCAAATGTGGATGGAATTTGGCCACAAGTAAAGAACTTTCGATAACAAAGTCAATGATATCAAAACGATTTTGTTGGGTTGAACTGGATAGTTTTTATCCATAAAGATTTATCTTCAAAAATTGCTATTAAAACCACCTTATTGACTGCAGAAATGTTGGTCGGGAAGAGTTATAACTTAAGTTATTGTAAGCTGGTCCTTAGCAGGAAAAGGGAGTGACTCTAGTAGGGAGAGATGGTACCAAATAGTCACTATATCTTGGTAAGACGTGACCACTGAGGGTGGGCACGATCTGACCACTATATAGCTGCTTGAAGGGCGGACTATTTAACTTCGCTTGGTTGCTTACGTAGGACGTATATGTGGAACCGGGTGTGGATGAGTTAAATTGCCAAATCGAATGAGCGATCTCCAACTCGCCGTAATAACTGTGCCGAAAGAGAGGAACACTTGGATATATGGGTGTTACACCCCTAATCGAACTAGAAGTGTTAGAAATTGTTGGGAGGATGTCTATTGGATGGGGAAACAATTATGAGAATCACAGTGCACTAGACTATGGTAACGATCTGACCAATTAAAGTGTCTGTGCTCGGCAGCCCTCTCACAGCGGCCAGGTGATCGTCAGAAGTAATGCTAGGTCCTTCGTTTTCTTGGTACGGACACCTAGATCCGATGGGATCCGACCATCTCCTGACCTTATACTCAACCAATGATTTCGCCCTGTCAGCCAAGCGGAAACCTACACGTAAATGGAGGATTGATAAGGCTGACAGGGACAAATTTAATTCGAAACTCAGTGAGTCACGAATTCCGGACGAGGATATAAATTTTTCTAATTTCATTAATACGAGTAAGATAAACGTGGCTTGCGAACTTTCCATATCTGAATATAAATGTTCAATCGCGAAATTAATCCGAACGTATTGGTGGAATGATGATTGCCAAATTGCTGTAACAGAACGTACAAGGGCCTTTCAGCAGTACAATTGGCACCTAACACCCTATAATTTTGATCTGTATAATATTAGATACGACAATTTTCAGAGAGCTGTTTGTAAACCACGTCACGAATCATGGATGAATTACTGTTCCACGCTTCATAAATCAACCCTAATAGCAGAGATATAGAAAAAACTCAAGATGCTGAAAAATAAATCCAGCAATAAGGTAACTCGAGAATGGGTGACAGAGTTGTTGGATAACTATGCATCTTCGTTTGTGCCCACTCGCAATCCTGAGGCTCTAGATCTTGATTCCTTCTCAAATGATGGGATGTTAGGCGAGTTTCTAAGGTTGGGCTTGAAGCAGCAATGAAACCCACATCCAATACTTCTCCCGGAATCGATAAAATTACTTACCCAATAATCTAATCTGAGTTTTGAATTTAAGAAAATACTGATGAAACTATATAACTCCTTTTGGATGGAAGGTAAATTCCCCGAGGAATGGAAAGATGTGATACTTGTGCCAATACTAAAGCCGGGTAGATTACCAAATGACTGGGCTTCATATCGATTAATCACATTATCATCATGCTTTCTTAAAACTTTTGAAAGAATGGTGAAGCTTCGACTCGAATGGTACGTAGAGCATCACCAGAAACTACGAGATTCTAAATACGGGTTCCGAAGGTCACGATGTAATTACGACGCCATATCTAGATTGATAGTGACCACCATTCTTTATCCAATAAAAATATTACATTATGTTCATGCCTTGGCATATCACAAGCGCATGATCTAATTCAAATGGATAGATTACACGAGTCTCTGACACTTTGCGGGATACCGTTAGATTTCGGCGATCGTATTATAAATCTCTCGGGTCGGATTGAAAGTTAATGGGGAGATTGTTGAACAAAGAACAGCGTATCAAGGATTACCGCAAGGAGGAATTCTTAGTCGTCTGTTATATGCAATTTATGTACGTGATATTGAGGATATCGTTCCGAATGGAGTTCAACTCATTCAGTACGCTGATGACGTCTGTGCCTTCGTTGAGTGTGATGAGCTCGATATTGGTATTTCTCTCCTCGATTCACCAGCCAAAAATTTGGAAAAACGGTGTGAGCACAAGGGATTGAGCATATTATCTGCATCAAAATCGTGTTTCATACCCTTTACAAGAAAATGAAAATTGGCTTTGGGACGAACAATACAGCTTGGAGGACAACACTTTGAATTAAAAAACGAAATAAAATGCCTTGGTTTATAGATGGATAAAACCCTTACTTGGAGGAAACATACAGAGTACGTGATTTCTAAATGCGAAAAGCAGATCAACATTTTTAAATCTGTAACAAATATTTAAATAGGGAGCCGATCAAGAGATTGCTTTGATTTGAACTATTGGCTCTGTAGTTGACTATTGATCTATTTTTTACGGTCAGGCCTCTAAAACTCGATTACAATCTGTATCCCGAATATAATACAAATGCCTGCGATTATGTTTGGGGTTTTCGAATTCTACTCCCATCAAAGCTATTTTGGCTGAGTCGGAGGGGAACTCCCTTTGACTCACCGCCGGTCGATGATAGCTGAACGATACATTTGGAGATTGAAGTCCCAAGACAGCCCGCTTTCATATCAAGATTGAGCGAAGAAGTCCTCACAAGCACACGTTGGGTCCGAAAACCAACTCCTCCGCTGGTCGAAGGATTCATAACTGAGGGCTTAGACCAATGAGCTCTAAGCATAAATCGTACTTCACCAAGATTTTGTCTCCAGTACTCTGAGATTATGGCCCTAGTGAGGGTAAATTATTGCAATATAATTAATATATTTAGAGCAAACGAGAGGCTTCAAGAGTACATTCAGACCAAGTGGACAGACAGCAGTATTATTTACACGGATGGCTCGAGATCAGGCACTAATGTTGGATGTGAAATCTTTGTAGACCCTAGGAGAATTGAAAAGGCATTTAAGCTTCCATCCACAGCTTCGAGTTATACTGCGGAAGTTGTGGCTGTTATAGAAATATATATATATATATATATATATATATATGACAACACGAATTCCACTGTAAAGACTTGGGTAAATTGTTTGGATTCCAAAAGCTGCATTCAGTCAATTAGCAATTCATCAATGAAACGAGCAGATAACGTCGTAGCAGTCCAAATCCTAGCCTATTCCAGTCAGTGTGAGAGGAAAGGCAACATACTCCAGTTCCTGTGGATAAAAGAGCACATTGGAATAGATGGGAACGAAAAAGCCGATAGTTTAGCTAAAGATGGAGCCATACATGGAATTCTACGTCTCTCCAATCTACCAGTATCTGACTTGTATCCGAATATCAAAGCGAGGTATTGGAAAAAGTGGGAAAACGACTATAAAAGTTCGACCTGTGGATCATTCTATAAGAGTATTCAGCTCCAAGTCCCCAAGCGTCCCTGGTTTGTTGAGCGGTCCGTCCGCAGAGCTCTATGCAGAACCGTCGTTCGACTACGTACAAATTATGGAGTTTGTGAAGCGTACCTGCACCGTAATCACCCCGAAATCCCACCACAATGCAGGTTCTGTGAACTAGGAGAATGGATCACTGGAACATGTGATAATGGAGTGTCGCTTTTTTTATTATGAAAGAGACATTTTATTTGATTATATCATTAATAATAAGTTAATTTGTCAACCTTTAAATTACTTATCTATAATTAAAACAAATAACATTAATATTTACAAAGCTATATTTAAATATTTGTATTAATGTAACGTATCAGTTTAGTTTCAAAGAATGTTCTATGTAATATGTAAGTAACCTGTGTTTAAAATATGGCTGTAAAAGGTGCACCACTAAACGCAAAAAAAAAGAAGACTTAAATAATTGTTCAATAATAATGAGTCTAAGAATCTACGAGTATATTTATGTTCAGCAGCCTATATGTTCAGTATTGAAAATATTAAGAATATAGGTGGGTACGTATTTATTGGGTTTTCGAATATATGAGATGAGCATGGGTGGGGAGATGTATTGAGAATCTACTCCCAAAACCGTAGGTATGTAACTACTGAAGCGTGCCAATCTAATCTAATCAATTATTGTCGGATAAGAAATGGTTTCTGCTGGTACTTACTATTTGGTTTATCGTTTTTATCGTCCAATGTGTCTACTTCGGAAAAAATTTCATCAATAAAGCGGGGTTGGTACCTGAAATAAACTCAAAATGAAAAAAAAAAAGTTTATCATTTCTATATTAGCTAGATTCTTTTTACACATATCACAGATCTGAAACATAAGCGAACTATATGGTACATAGTAGATACAGTATATAAATATATCTACACGTAGTTACGTACGTACCTAAACACCTAGAAAGAGGAAATCGAGTAACGAAACACCTACACTTTACTACTCCCCCTGTATGAAACAAAATCTAATGACTACTAAGAACAACAGCCTGCTATTCAGCAATCCTCCCCTGTACCTCCGGTCTTCTTGAAGATTTGAATACTGAAGTGTTGAGGGTCGTGGAGGAGGTAGGTAGTATTGATGGTTATGAGAGTGCCTACCTGTACGCCTGGTAAGGCAGGCAGTTGAGAGACCTGAAGTCTTGGAGGAAGAGGTTGCAGCCTTTATGTAGAGGATATTCCCCTGAATTGAGGAAACGACCGTGACGGGGCATCAGGGAGCGGTTCCGCCGACTTTGATGCCTCGTGGAGGTCGCAGAGCAGCAAAACAATCAAGAAGCCCAATCCGTGCCGGAGGTTTGGCAGTACATTGGAGTTTACTTCATGGGTGTGGCCACCATTGCTCCGAGCCTTGTGGACCTTGGTGGAGCACTTGCTCGAGTCACCTCCATTGAAGCCACAGCAGAAGCTGCGCCTCCTTCGTGCGTACTTACTGCCAAAGTTTACCTATGGGCTAGTTTTTGGTAGGCTGCACTAGATGGTAATCTGGCTGAGTAGATGGTAATCTGAATTTCTTTCCAGTGGGTGGAATGGGCTTCAGAGGGCATCAGGGCCCGCGACTACCACCATTTTCATGCCGTCTGGGTCGCCACACTAGTCACCTCGATGAGGTGTTCATGGAGTAGTGATGGAACAATGGACACCTATGCCGTGCCTGTTGAGGTAAAAATAAGAATGTATATCATGTGGTGCAGCAGTGTCCTCATACTCACGGTAGCCACATTCTCCATCACGATGCGGTTACCAAGCAAATACCAGGCGCTTTGTCATCCAGCAGTTGGGCTGTAGAGAGAGAGACTATATCATGTGCCGAGTTACCGGGGCAAGAAGCCGCCACACCCAGAAGCCACCGGTGGTTGACCAGATATCGTTGCCACCAAGATCGATCGGTCAGCCATATTCCTGGGTGTCCAGGTTGTCAGTGGCAGCGTGGACATGGAGCAGAGCTGGCGGACTGAAATAGATAAATATGACACCTAGATGATAAATAGACAGAAATGACCTGCGGCAAGCAATTTCCGAGCTAAAAGGAGTGGCGACCAATAATATCAAGGTCATGGCTGCAACCATGTCATGACACAATGTGTGGTGCGGGAAAAACGCCAGGGTATCACTCGAGTTGGGCATCTCAGCAGGAGTGCTCTGTGGTATCACCACCCGCGTTTGAAGGGTTTTTTCTTAAACTGGCGGTCATTTTATAGGGGCACTTCCTTTCATTACATTCTTCCTCCTCATCCTGCAACTTCCCTTATCCCTAGAGCCTACGTCGGGTAAACCTGGACGTCCTCCAAACTTTTTATTGATTTATTTCTTTCTTTTTCAATTTAAGGGTGTGCCCCCTCCATCTTTGAGGGGTTTTGAAAAAAAAAAAAAAAAAAGTGTTTGTGTGTGTGTGTTTGTGTGTGTATGAGTGACTGTGTTTGTGTGTGTGTACTAATGTCCTCAAATCCTTGTAACAAGCTTGATTTCCGCATTATTCAACCCGTTCTTATGCAATTTGTGTGTGTGTACTTGTGTCCTCAAATCCTTGTAACATGCTTGATTTCCGCATTATTCAACCCGTTCTTATGAAATTTTCATGGTATGTGCGGGTTAGGATGAAAATGGTTCCCTTTGAGTTTCGTTGTCAATCAATACTTCACTCCGCGCATGCGCAAACATAAATTCCATCAAGCATAATTTTCTCACGCCCCCGTCGTCCTATCTCGCTCAAATTTGGAGGATAGATGGAAGAGGGCAGATTGAGCATTCAATCCTAGCAATTTCAACATAATCCTATCATTTGTAGCTACTGCGCGTGCGCGAATGAGTATTCCTTTTTAAACAAGCCTAAGTTTAACAGTTTTCTTCCGATTTTTATGAAGTTTTCAGGGGATGTGCGAGTTTGGCTGGTAATGGTCCACGATTAATTCCTTAGTCAAATCATTAATTCACTCTGCGCTTGCGCAAACGTTGTTCCTTCAAGCATCATTTTTTCATAGTCTAGTCGTAAAATTCCGCTAAAATTGTGTGCATATATGGAGTACGATGTTTTAATTATTCCATGTTGATTTCAACATGATTGCATCATTATTAGCTTGTGCACATGAGCGAAAGTGTACTCCCAGGAACAAGGTCTAGTTTCTATCAGATTTTGAATACATTTCCTGGGAATCGTGGGTTAGACTGTTGATTGTTCCATACCAATTTCAATTTTCTCAAATCATTACTCCATTCTGCTCATAAGCTAACATAAATTACTTCATGCAATCCATTTTCCCTCTTTTTAAACATCTTTACTATGAAGCGTAAAATTGCTGGGTCTAGGATCTGTAAAGTGTGAACCCTTCTCGAAGGCACGATACGCCATTTTCTGATCATTATTACATACGGGGTTTATTGATTACAGACCAATAACCTGCGTAGAAGGGCTATGTAACCCAGAAATAATAAACCATTGTGTAATAATTTGCAGTGTTTTTGAATTGCACATATATGCTTCGGCATGTTTGTTATCTTCCATGCTGGTTTTAAAGAGGTGAACAAAGTGAACACTTAAAAAAAAAAAAAAAGGTTCACTGATTTTTTTTGTCTTAACACTGAAGTGTAATTGGAGGGTCTCAGTATCTTTGATAGAGCCTATCACTTTTCTGAAAAATTTGTTTTTCATCTGATTTTTCCGGATTCTCTGAAGTGGTCGCTCATTACAAGCCTAAAAAAGGGCAAAATGCGTTAATTATGAGGAATTGGGCCAATATCTAAACTTCCCATATTTGTTAAGATAATTGAGAATCTGGTTATGAAAAGGCTCAAGCCTTTGCTTGAGGGTTCGCCACTGCTCCGTTCCTGACAGTTCGGATTTCGTAGTGGAACGAGTACCTATTTCATCAGCAACATCATATCTGATTTTATTAACGTTTTTAAAGATATACAAATATATATCTTATCTTAATATATATATACGTATAAAGGGTAGATTTCGCCACGTCAAAATTGGACGATTTAATCAAGGCATTTTGTTTTGTACCACATGATTCTCTTCTGATGAAACAAGCACTATATGGCATTGACGGGTCTTAATGAAATTTCTTCAAATCCTATTCAGAGGGATGGAACCTTCATGACAGCCCCACATATAGGTCTGTTTCATGTCAGGTGAAACAATTCTCGGTTTTGGTACCTACCATTTATTTGTTCATTATTTTCAAAAATTATATGGTCTTTCAATCTGAAAGTGGTGTTGAACTATTCCCGTTCGCATCTACTTGCACCAATGCTTGATATACGTCGAGAATGATTTACCTAACAAGTTTCACCTAGGGATCCGACCCAATTACGTACAATACGAGAAATACAGAATTATTGTGAGCTCCTTCCGTATTGGTCATACGTCACTACATTAGTCATAACTCCCTTAAGTTGCGTGATAAGGTAAGGGGTCGTTCTTAACAGGTAAAACTTGCCAAAGTCCCAGCTTTCCAACGGTTTATTCAATTTTACTTTCACTTTGCTAACTAGGGAAGAAAATTATGTTTATATGTTGAAAATTCTATGAAATCGAGGGCTTTCATGAAAAATTACCCTCCATGAAAATAAGACTTTGGGGCCAGTTTCTACGTATTGTTTCAGTATGAATCGACATGGATCTAGGTAGCCCCCCAGTGGTGCGATGGGGTCCTAAATCCTCGAAAAAGAGGTAGAGAAGAGTGACAGTATCCCGTGATTGAGAGATACCACTCCTACTAATAGCAATAATGTGTTATGTTCAGTCGCCCAGAGATGCCAGGGTAAATGCCAACAAAAGATGACAAGGGAAGAGTGGCTGGAGGTGATGAGGCGAGAAGAAAAAGTAGAGAACACCACGGATGAGGAGGATCAAGCAGACCTAAGGCATTACCCCCCCCCCCCCCCCCGTAAAATGACAAATAAAAAAGATTATGAAGAGGAAGCAGTAGACCCCACCGGATCTAAAACTACCTCTCAAAACGTACATGAACTGATGCAGCACCTCACAAGTGTTCATCGAGATGAAGCAGTGCAGAGGATGGCACGCCAACAGGCCACCCAATGGGTGAGAATTTCAGGCATAGGAAATGACGGAACGGAGGATGACTCTACACCGCAGGAACAGCAGCAGACAGAAGAGCAGCAGCAGCAACAGCAGCAGCAGCAAGAACAACAGCAACTGCTACACAAACAACAAAAACAGGGGCAACAAGGCAGAGATGATTATGGTGATACAGAGGAGACCACGAAACTAGGAAAACGAAGGAGAGCAGCAACTCACCGGGATAGGGAACGAAAGAAACTCCTCAAACGAGACATTGAGCAATGCCAAACAAATCTCTTAGACGTTGACATATTACAGATGGAATATGAACAGTGGAGAGCTGACTGGAACGCTTGGGGGTCAAACCCTCACAATATTGGTGACAAGCCCTATAAGACAGCCACTGCTAAAGTTGATAGTCTGGTAAATGGGGTGTGGAGTAATCTGCTTAGGAGCTATGCTAATGTCAAGGAGGAACTGTGTGTTTTGCGACAGCGCAATATTGATATAGGAACACTCACACAATCCATAGAGCATCTGGAAAGCACAATGGCTGGGGCCAGAGCCAGATCCGATTCTATTGGCACAGCAAGCTCTGCTGAGAGCGAGTCAGGACTGCTAACATCATACATTGGAACTCTTAAGGACACAATGCTGGAGGGCTTCCGAAGTGTTGAAGCACAGCTCAGCGCTGTTGACAGGAAAGCAGAGGCATGTGCCTCCAAAGTGGACAAGCTGGAAAGAGATGGATCCTGGAGAGAAGCCCTATCCAACAAGATGGAACTGATTAAGAGGCGGGTGCTCAGAAATGAGAGCAGTGAACAGGCACCAGTCAGTCTATTTGAAGGGAGGTCACAGAGGGAAACGGTAGAACCCCCAGTTCCTAAGGTGAGACTACAGGCGAGGGACCAAAGGGAAACACCCAAGCCAGTTCCCCAATTCAAACACCCTTGGGCCCCATCAACCACTGAGGATGAGGAGCAACGGGAGGGAGAAAACACTGCAGGCGAATCGAGTGCAGGGTGGATGGAAGCCACACGCAGGCGGAAGAGGAAAACCACCAAGAGAGAGAGGAACCTCCTCAAGGAAAATTCCACCAGAAATAAAGTGGACGTAGCCATAGAAAAGGCAAAGAGAAGGCTTGACGCGCCTCAAACCACCCTGATTGTGCAGGCACATAAAGAAGCACCCTCGGTGGGCCAAGAAATGGAGGATTCGGCCCCAAATATTTCTTACAGGGATGCCCTATGCTCCCCCGATTCAGTGAGGCGCAGAATGAGGAAAGAGATTGACCTCCGCAGTATGGGCATGGCGGTAACACAAGTGTTTCCAGCAGGCAAACATGCCTTGAAGGTAGCAGCTGCCACGCCTGAGGAGAGGATCAAACTGGCAAATGCACTAACGGACAAGGGCTTCGAGGTGAGAAAGGAAAGGCAGCCAGATAGGCCTATTCTGATGAAGATCCATGGTATAGACAGGGATATAACTAAGGGGGACCTACCTGGATATGTATGGGAACAAAATAAATGGGTACGGGATAACTATAGCAAAGAGGATTGGGAGAAACAGTTCAAGCCATCCTTCCCGACTGGGCGAAGAACAAGGGCTGATGGCTCACCTATTGAGGACTGCATATGGGTCACCCATGTCAGTGAAGCACTGCGCAAGGCATTATTGGAGCACCGAATTCTCTACATTGGCATGGACAGATGTCGAGTTAAGGACTTTGTGGAAGTAACTAGGTGTTACAAATGCCAGGGATTTGGGCACAACGCAAAGTCAAACAAATATCATGAGCTTGAAGAGGCCTGTGCGAGGTGTGCAGGCAGTCATGGCACACTGCAAGAGAGCTAACCTCCAACATGACCATCCTGTGGATAGCGAGTGGTGCCCAGTATATATAAACGAGCTTTAAAGAGATTTATTGATAGGGTGAACCCAAAACTGTAAGATATGGCTTCGGAATCTCAAAACTCAGAATTTGAAGTGGATCTCATCATGTCTTCACCAACATATGAGACTGTAAGTGACCAAATAGTAAGGATCAATCTGGAATACATTCATGCGGTGGAGAACCCTAAATGCCCTGTATATAGGCGGGCACTCAAAAGGTACATCAGGAGAGTCAACCCACTCATGGATGTTCGAAAAGCTTCGGAGGCAGCTAGCAATAGATCCATACAATGATAAGAATCCTACAAGGAAACCTCCATAGGAGCTCAACAGCCCAAAACCTACTTCATCAATTGGTGCAGGAAAAAAGAACAGACATTGTGATAGTAAGCAAGCAGCACCACAATCACACTAACCATAAATGGTACGCGGACGACCTTGGAACTGCTGCCATATGGTCAGTGACACAAGGGCACATAGAAGACTAGGGAAGTGGTGAAGGATATGCATGGCTAAGAACTGGGGGAGTTACCTATTTCAGCTGCTACTTCACACCAAATGAGTCCAATCGTAACTATGAAAGAAAGTTGTGGGGCCTTCAAGATGCTATTCAAATAGTGAGTGGGGACAAAATAGTGGCAGGGGATTTCAATGCAAGGGCTCTAGAATGGGGCATGCCTGACCCTGACCGTAGAGGGAGGCTCATTCTGGAAATGGCAGCAAGAACAGGGTTAATACTACTCAATGAAGGCAACACACCCACTTTCCATCGTCTGGGACAAAGGGGGACAATACTAGATATCTCCTTTGCATCAGAAACCACTGCCAGGAAAATTCGCAATTGGCAAGTTATCGAAGATTATACAGGGAGTGATCACCAGTATATATCGTTTGAATTTCTACCAGTGAACCAGCAGATAAACAACCAAATAAATAATAGCAGGAAAGATGTAGGATGGAGCTTGGCTAGATTAGACCGTGATGCAATGGTAGTTGTTTTACTGGAAGGAGATCGACTACTAGCTGACAAAGAACAGAATAATGAGCATACTGCAAATGCTGAGGAAGTAGTAAGCCAAACAATGCAGATCCTCACAAAAGCCTGCGATGCGTCGATGCCAAAAAAAATCTTGACATCTGCTAAGCCCCCAGTCTACTGGTGGAATGAAGATATTGCAAAACTCAGAAGGACATGTAATCAACTGAGACGTAGAGCCCAGAGAAGCAGAAGAAGAGCAAATTGGCCGCAGATTCAATCAGAATACACTGAGGCCAGAAAATGACTTCGCCATGCAATAAATAGAAGTAAAGCAGACTGCTGGCAGACAATCATTGAGGAAGTAAATATTGGTACATGGGGTCGAGGGTATAAGATCGTGACCGGAAAACTCCAGGTATCATGTGGACGGGTACCAATGAGAGAAGAAAGAATGGATCTCATTGTTGATGGGCTCTTCCCAACACACCCTCCCAGGAACACTAATTATGCCTCAGAGGATGTAATAGATTCCCTCTTATTCTCTGAAAACGAATTAAAGAAAGCCATTGGAGCTGTAAAAAACATGAAAACACCAGGACCAGATCGCATACCCTCAGAGGTGTTAAAAATAGCAACAGAAGTCTGTCCAAGGCTACTATTACGAATGTACAATTCATGCCTTAGAGAAGGGATCTTTAGCAATAGATGGAAAAAAGCTCGCCTGGTACTTTTAGACAAAGGAAAGGGTGATCCAAACTCTCCATCCTCTTGGAGGCCTCTTTGTATATTGGATACTGCTGGAAAAGGTTATGAGAAGCTTCTCCTGCTTCGCTTGATGCCTGCAATAGCGGCGTCAGGAGACTTATCCCCCAGACAGTATGGATTCCGAAAGGGTCGGGCCACTGCTCATGCACTGGCAGATGTAGTGAACACTTTGAAAAAAACACAGGAAGGTAGTAGATATACTAGAAATCTGGCAATGCTAGTGACCCTGGATGTGAAAAATGCCTTCAATTCTGCAAGATGGACTGATATGTTAGAGTCTCTGGATACCACCTTTAAAATACCAAGATACTTACTAGCAGTTATGGACAGCTATCTTAAAAACCGAACATTGGTTTATGAGACGGCTCAGGGGGAAAGGGAGAAAGAAATCACCGCAGGAGCAGCCCAGGGTTCAGTTCTGGGCCCACAACTATGGAACGGGTCATACGATAGTGTTCTACAACTGGGAATGCCAGAAGACTGCTATCTTGTCGGATATGGGGATGATGTTGCATCAGTTATCCTGGCTAGAACCACGGAATTGGCACAGAATAAACTGAATCAAGTAATGGTAAAAATCATTAGATGGATGGAAGACCATATGTTGACATTAGCGGCAGCTAAAACCAAAGTAGTTGTGTTCACTCGAAAACGGATCCCTACCATAATCCCGATACAAATAGGGAATACAGAAGTCGCCAGCAAACCAACAGTAAACTACCTGGGAATCACATTAGATACTGAAATTACATTCTGGGAGCAAATAAAGAAATCAGCAGACAAGGCCTCAAAGAAAACAACTGCTCTTAGTCATCTCATGAGAAATATCAATGGGCCAAGACCATGTAAGCGTCCTCTCATGATGACCGTTGTACAATCAATACTCTTGTACGGTGCGGAGGTATGGGCAGATGCTCTAAATATTGCCTACTATCGCAAGAGAATTATTGCAGTTCAACGAAGAGGAGCGCTGAGGATTGCATGTGCCTACAGACCAGTGTCAGATCCAGCCATACTCGTACTTACAAGCAGCATCCCAATCCATCTATTGGCTGCAGAACGCAAACGAATCTTTGATAGAAGAGAGGAAGGAAAAAGACCTCATTTAGCCGCTGAAGAGAGAGAATATACAATGGCAAGATGGCAGGAAATGTGGACTGTAGAGCAGAGAGGGAGATGGACAGCATGCTTGATTCCTCAGATCAAGGTATGGCTAGATATAAAACATGGAGAAGTAAACTTTTTCCTGACTCAGTTCCTTTCTGGTCATGGGCTGTTTTACGCATATCTCTATAAAATTGGGAAAGTAGACTCCCCAATATGTCCATACTGCCAGGAAATGGACGATGATGTGCTCCATACTTCCTTTGTATGCAAGCGATGGGCTACAGAAAGAAGAAGGCTGCAGGATGCTCTGGAATTACCACCTCAAGACGTGACACCGGAGGTGGTAGTATCCAAAATGATTGAACGAGAGCAAAAATGGAATTTTGTAGCTGCCTACGTTGCAGACATCCTCCAGAAAAAGATCATCTTGGAACGGGAGAGACAGAGGAGGAAGGAGCACATGGATCGAAAGGACTGAAGAAATTTCTCAAGGACTCGGCCTGAAGTAATGTGTTAAACAGTTCCAGGCTGAGTTCCAACATGGGAAAAGGAAGGTGAGGTTTTAGTGGGTTTGAGTCCCACATAACCCGGAGTGTGGTCCCTCTTGGGTATCTTACGAGATCCGATTACCACCTTAGGATCTTAAAGATTTCCTCACTTGCCTACGTAAAAAAAGTGTTATGGTTGGAGTAGATTCGTTTTCCAGTTCTTGGATCACCCATCCCACGCCAAACGCAGCCTTTCAAGAACACGAGAACAAACAACGAAGGGACGGCAGCGCTTTCTCTGGGATTCTGACGGGAACTCTGTCACACTCCCACCCTTAAAGACATACTTGATTGAAGAGAAGTATGTAAACCAGGTGGAATAGTTTACTGGTTGAGAACTGATGCTCATTAATAAATAGCTGAATTGGCGATTGAGGATGAGAAATTAAAACAGGATGGATTGTCAATGAATCTTCATGAGAAGTATTCAGTAGGTAATTAACCCCCAATCAAAGATTGGAACAATAGGGAATAAACATTGGCTCAACTATGGAGACTTATACCTTCGGGAAAATAAAAGATATAAATTATATGTGCCCAACGACGGGGACTTAAATTGGGAACTCAGCCCAGGAAATAATAATTGGGAACAATGCCCTTGAATAATTGGGAACCATGCCCGGGTATAAAGAATATATTATAACAAAAATGGCAAAGGCCAGGTATACCATAGGTATGAAATTGAAATTATAAAAGGGGAAGAATTGAGAAATTATACGTCAAAGACCAATGAAATTATTTATATACCAAAGGGTGATAATGGGAATTCCTCCTGGAAAATCCGGGTCATGTTTCTTCTGAAACATCAACGCCCCAGAAATATTGGATCGGATTACTAGGCGTTAGCCGTCCATAATCCTAACCCCGCTCTGCTACCATATCATCTAGGTAGCCCCCCCAGAGGTGCAATGGGGTCCTAAATCCTCGAAAAAGAGGTAGAGGAGAGTGACAGTATCCCGTGATAGAGAGATACTACTCCCACTAATAGCATTACTGTGCTATATTCGGAGTAGATTGGTTTTACAGTTCTTGGATCACCCTTCCAACGCCAAACGCAGCCTTTCAAGAACACGAAAACAGGCGTGCAACGCCCGTTGGGAAACAACGGAGCGACGGCAGCGCTTTCTCTGGGATTCTGACGGGAACTCTGTCACAATGGTAACACCCCAACTCCGTTATAACCGAGTTTTATCCTTGAACTAACTACGTTTACCTTTAAACACATAAAATTAAGCATAACAAATTAACTAAAAATTCATTAGTAAAACTTGGTTACAACAGATCTGAATTTTTTCTTCTGGTTCAACAGCGATGTTTCTACAACTGAAGTGGTATGATATTAATTTTAAGCAGTATGCAGTCACAAGAATTATAGACTCATCGAATATAGTGAAAATAAGGGGAATGTAGTAGAAAATGTTAATACTGATAAATAATTTTTGTCACTATTTAAAATTCGCATTATTTATTCCTTAATTTTATTGTATTATATTCCTTACTGGTTGGCCTCTGCCCTGATTTCTCTCTCAATTTATTGATGCTTGAATCTAAGAAAGGCACCATCAAATTCAGTCAACAAAGGTAAATCGTTTACTCACTTTCCATTCTCTGTCAGTTCAGGAGTCAAATCCACCTCCAAAGCTGTACTTTTTATAAACGAGTCGGCTCGACGAGTTATGAAATCAAGAGTCGCTGCCCACGTGTTTTCGCTGGATCTAGGTGCTTCAGAAAAGTTTAATCCTTCCATTTTTACGGGGGTGGAGCTAACCTCAGCCATTCGGACAAATCTGGAAATTGGGTAGTAATGATTTAACTAACTACCATGCAAGTTATTTAATCTTATCGTCAGTGAGGAATGGAACACTTTAGAAGCTGTCTGAAAAACCTGTATACACAGATTAAGCTGGCGAACTGAAGATGTTGGTAAAATAAAAGAACCTCAGCTTACCTTTTATTTCCAAGCCTCAACTATTTGGCTTGGAATAATATTAAAAAATGTATGTTAAGTTTCAAAACCTGGCTTCTTCTGAGACGTTAAAATCACTCCTTCTGAAGAGGCCATCGATAAAGGTAGCAGTTTCTGATCGTAAGCACCCATCGACCTTCCCTGCCAAGCACTGCTGATTAGCTTCATCTATGAATGGATCTTGCTTCCAGTCCTTGTCAATTTCGTCAGTTTCCGAATCTAGACAGAAGAAATTGGTAATGTCATATCAAATTGATGTGATAACAGAGTAGAAAAAGGATCTGATGCCAAAACAATAATGCTATATTTACAGGAGTCCTCTGAGGAATCCCTCAGTTTTTCAAATGTAACTCGATTGCGAGTTAACATATACAGGGTATCTCACGTTATATCCGGGATACTTCACCCACGTACAATTTGCAACTAAGTCTGATCGTAGATTCCTTCTAGAGATTTTTTTTTTTTTAATCGTTTTGTATTCGAGTTATTCAATTTTTCAAGAATTTTGTTGTGTTTTTGCCCTTAAGCTACAAAAATTGTCATAACTACCTTGATTTTCAGACAAAACAATAAGTTGAGGATGCCAAAGGAAAGAGCATTAAATTTCCTTTCGGATAGGCTACCTAGCGTGCTAGATTAAGCAGGTAACTCAGCCAGGAATCTACCCCGAAATCAATAAATTTTTAAATATGGAAAACTATGTATTTTTTAACCCGCTACACGGCATAGATAACCCCTTGGAATTTTCTTGCCTGCTACTGGAAAATTTCCTCAAGCTAACAGCTTATGAACGGTCTAGTCAATTTTACTTTTAGTCCGTTAATTGGGGGAGAAATCATGTTAGTATGTTCAAAAACATAATTTTTTCCTAAGAAATCGAGGGTTTTCTGAACTTTACCCCTAAAGAAAATACGAGTTTGAGACCGGTTCCTGCGTATTTCTCAAGCTAAATCGAATGGTAACACTTGCAGATCACCCCAACTCCGTTATAACCGATTTTCACACTACAACTAACTAGTTTTACCCTTAAAAATAGATCAAATCAAGCATAAAAAAATAAACTAAAAACTCGTGAGTTAAAGTGTAAAACTCAGTTACATGCGGAGACATGCAAGATATACATCGGACATATGCGAGTTTGACCATTCGATTCAGCGTGAAAAAATTCATAAAAACCGGTCTCAAACTCGTATTTTCTGAGGAGGTCATTTTCACGAAAATCCTCGATTTCTTAGAAAAAGAAATCATGTTTTTCAACATGCAAACATACTTTTCTCCCCTAAAAAAAGTAAAATCAAAATTGACTAGATCGTTCAAAAGCTGACAATATGCGGATTTTTTCCAGTAGCAGGCACGAGAACTCCGTGGGATTATCTATGCCGTACAGCGGGTTGAAAAAGACGTAATTTTTCAATTATGAAAATTTTCAACTTGGGGGTTGATTCCTGACTATGTTAAGCCTAGTTCGCACTGGGATTCTTCGTTCGGACTCTTTGTAGATAGTTTTGTTGATTGCAGTAACACTTCATATCATTTTTCGGAGTTTAAAAAAACCAAAATCTTAAAAGCCACCACGAAATGGGGTTTTGAAATTTTGTTTGTATGAGCCCATCAGTTGATTTTGAATATCATCTGGGAATTATCGGACCATGTATTTCCATAAAGGAGACAACTCAATCAATGGTAATATTGAATCTGTAGTCCACATTATCACTATGGAAAGATGGGAAAAAACATCCAGACATGCAGCATGATCGTACGAGCGAATTTTCGTAAATTATCGTAAATTCTATCAAACTATAATACTTATTATGTTGAACTGTTTCGAAAATTCGAAAAAATCGAAAATTCGAAAAACTACCAATTTTATGGCAAAAAAACTCGATCTAATAATATTTGGCAATTAAAAAATGATTTTGGATTTCCAGCGAAATTTCATTGATGACGAAGAAATTGCTATGGCTCCAAAAATTTTAAAATCCAACTTTTTGAGAACCGTCTTGATTGAAATCCGTTTTGAGGCCCTCTGAAACAAATCCCAGAGTTTAACGCTTTTTCATATGTGTATATATATATAGTTATATGTACGTATATGTGTGTCCTTCCAGACGATAACTCTCCATAGGATTGAGGTAAGAATTCAGTTAATGCGAAAAAAATCAAGATTTCAAAATAAAGTACGAGTTCGTTGGACCGCATGTTTTAAGCACATTAAATTGGTCAAATTTCAAAAAATGTGCTCATAAAAACTCTAAATATTGCAAAAAATCGTTAAATTTATATTTTTTTAGTTGAATTTTAGTCAATAGAAGTTTACTAAAGATGTACTAGAAAATTACAGTATCTAGGTATGTAGACATTTATGCTGAAAAAGTACTTAAATGTCATCAATATTTGCCAGAAAATAGATAAAATCTATAATAAAAGCGAAAAATCCAAAACCTTTTTAGAATTGCCAAATATTATTGTGAACGAGTTTTTTTTTCTTTTTTCTTTTCTTCATGAAATTGGAAGTTAAAATCCCTTTTTACTTGAAGTGCTGAATTTTCAATACAATTTAAAATTATATAGTACGAAAATTCACAAAAAATCACTCACTCAATCATGCTGCATGATTGGAACATTCCATTTTTTTTTTTTTTTTTTGAGTTTTATAGATTTTTTAGCAAATATTACCTAATGAAATTTAAGTACGTTTTTCAGCTGAAACGTTTTAATGTCCTAGTTAATCGTTTATTATTTTATTTTGACTAGAATTCTGCTGAAAATGATAAATTCAACGATTTTTAGAGTACAATTTTTGAAATTTGACCAATTTAATGTGCTCAAAAATTGTTGGCCAACGAATTCATCCTTTCATTTGAAAGTTTGATGTTTTGATGCAAGAACGGGATTTTTATCTCAATCCCAAGGAGAGGGATCGTATGGAATGACACACACATACAAATATGAAAAAGTGCAAACTTCAGAAATCGTTTTAGAATGCATCGAAATGGATTTCAATGAAGACATTTTTCAAAAAATGTTTATTTTTAAAATCTTCCGAGCCATTGCAATAGCTCCATATTCCATCAAAATTCGCTAACAATCAGGACACTGGGAAAATGGTAGAAGCGTGTTTGAGATTCACGTACGCACTGACTCAATGTAGCGCGACATTTTTTGAAGAATCCCGTTTCGGAAGGGACTCGAAAAATAATAAAACGCATCATACGAGATGCAAAACACATTGTCGCGGAGTGTCCCGAATGCAAGAAATGAATCCCAGACTCAGCTCGCGCGACAATGAGCCCGAACAAAGAATCCTAGTTTGTATTAGGCTTTACCTGCATGATCTAGCACGTTAGGTGGCATATCCGAAAGGAATTTCAACGTTCTTTCCAACGGTATCCTCAATTTTTTGTTTACTTTGTTTGGTTATTTATTTTTGTAACTTCTGGTCAAAGATACGAAAAAAATTCTTGAAAATTGAATAACTCGAAAACAAAGCGTTTAAAAAAATTCCTAGGTGGAATTTACGCTCGGAAATTAGTTGTAGAATACGTGGGTGTAGTTTTTAAAGTGAGACACTCTATACATTTCGTACCTAATGCATATTGTGTGACAGCCAGGCGAATTCCGTCCTCATCTATATTGTAAGATTGTGATGATATAGAGCCATAGTGCATCAACTTAAATTTATTTTACTCAAAGTCAGCAGGGATGATGAAGGTGTACTGAGGTGTACTATTGATCACTTCAAAGGACTTGCAATTTTCGCTGAAGCTATGGTAAGGCCCTGCTCATCCCTGAATTCGTTGTGGCTAGAGCGGCCCCGTTCTTAGGAACACGGGAGAAGTTCTGAAGAGGGGACCTCGAAAGCCCCCCCCCCCCCCCCCCTCGAGGTGGATTCTGGGAGGGGGGTGTTAGGCCGAAAGGATACGGATGGATTTGGGGCTGGAATGTAAGGGAAATTTAAGGGGCACCCCTAAGGGGCGGGCAGAGGGAGAAATGAAAATCGTAATTTAAGCCGAAAGGGAGAGAAGGGGTCGGGCGAAGTTGAGTGGGCCAAATGGTAGATGATGGCGCCTCGACAGAAATTTGGTGGCGATCCGCCCTTCCGGTAAGGAGCCTACCATAAATATTTTCCCCGATGGAGACGAAAATTCCTTTTTGTTTTTGTTGGATTGGAGACAAACTTACCGAAAAAAAGTAGGCTGTATCTAACTTGTGATACGTGCAGGTCTGACTTTCTATGGGGAGAGGTAACCACTGTAAATCGGGATGATTATCTAGGACTCGATCAAAAAAGGTTCATTCAACATTTAGAAATTTTTACCCAGGAATTTTTGCGCTAAGGTAAGTATACCCAACTTTTCCCTAACAGGGAGAACGTGAGTGAGCCATATGGTAGGGCTTGGCCCCTCAAAGCGGGCCACCAAAGTTTCTCGGCGATCCGACCTATAGGTAAAATGGTGGATATGTGAGGAAATAGTGAAATCCCTTTAAATAAGTTAAAAAAAAAAAAAAAAAACAGCAAGCGAGCACATATTTGCACTCATCACGAAAAACCATCGTCGTCATCGGCTCCTTCTCTTCGAGAAGCCCTTCTGCCGTAATGAAGGACCACGTTCCTCTCTGTACTGACCCTGCAAGACTTTTAGCGGTAAACAATATATAGGACTCAAAATAAAGAAAGCTAAGTACGGGTACATGGATACAGCACTACATGTCTGGTATGGCAACTTCAGCCTTTTGGGTCTTTCAAAGGGTCTGAAATTTCCGGGGTAGATAGTAGTGGTATTAGATAAATTTAAGGCCTGAAGCTTTGGGGTTAGGTATGGCACATACCCTACATATCCCTATATTCGGTTTTATTATAATGGGAAGGTATGTAGGGGTGGGGAGAGGTGAGTATTTTATTTTATTGAGAGGTGAGGCATTTTATAGGGCTTGATCAATCTTCGGGAGGGGTTTGCAACAGTCCAGGAAGAGGACAAATGGTGATCATTCATTCTAGATAATTTCCTAGCAATACTTGTACCTTTAGAACGCTATGTAGGACATTTATGTTGAGCATGTGATCCAAATCCGGACATTTCAAATACGTCCGAACACTTTATGGTATTTATCATGATACCAACCTGTCAATCCGTTACTCTATTATCATGGTTGCTGCCACCCAAAAGCGCCAGTTAAAGCCATAGTACTATAATACTATAAATATCTCTAGGCCTATAGTTGATCTAGGCCTGTAGTTTGAACTAAAGAATGACGGAAACACTACCAAAAGCCCTGGTGGTAATGATGGTACTTGACGTTGATAAATGATTAAAGCAAAAAAAGATGAGGCCACAGATCAAAATGATGTGTATAGTTTGGTGGTCTAAATGCTCGCAAACTCGCACCTCAAAAATTTTAAAATATTCTAAATCAATCATCTTTATATATAATTCCGAACAGTCTTTGAAATTGTGAAGAACTTCGCAGTCCGATTTTAGTGTAAGACTGCTCATTCGTATCAGCACGGCCCCAAGTTTGTTGCTAAAGTGTAGGGATGGGTATCGATACACGATATTTCAAAATATCGATATTTTTCACATCATATCGATATTTTTGTATCGATACTGTGAATTCCAATATTATTGAGTATCGATACTTGCAATCCGATATTTTGAAATTTCGGGAATTTTTTTCTCAACAACTTTAACAAACTTAATTCAATTTTTCTTTCTTTGACTATGGGCCAATATCCGTTTAGCCGTGATAACAATGATATCGAGCAATATGGCCGATATGGCAACAGCTGATACCTACAGTTTGATTTCGATAGGTTGGTATACTCGCGATCAATACGTATTCGAAGTCGATCGAAATCAACGAATATTATAAATTATGTAAAATAACACAAAAAATCAACAAATATTATAACTTATTGAACAAAACATTAATGATATTAAAGAAATTAAATAGGTTTTACGTTCGAAGCTCCAAACACGTTCTAGAACATTAGATGGAAACTAGAAGTAACTAGGTAGATGGTAACTAGGTAACTACATAAAACTCAATAAAGTAATTTTTAGTATGAAAATAATATAATCTTTTCCAGATAATATATCTTCAACCATGAACTTTATTGTACAATGATCTCCATCCATCAAGATAAATAATTCAAACTCCGGTTTGAAATTTTTGGTTGGGAAAGACGTATTCTTAAGCAATATTATGGATGTGGTATCGATACTCGATATTTATGAATATCGATATTTTGCTCAAGCGATATTTGGTGTATTGATACTTGCATCCCGATACAGTATCGATACATTATATCGATACTTTTGTAACGATACCCATCCCTACTAAAGTGTCGGAAACTAAGAAACGTAGTGATGGGGTCTTTTCTGATCAGCTGAGTGAGCTAAATTCTTTCCTGTTCACTGTAGGAAGTTGAAATTTGATAGGTAGGACTTATATCGTTACTATAATGTGCTGAGTTCCTGTTAGGTACTACTGTTATAAGGACTAGACTAGATTAGGGAATTCCAAGCCCTAACAGGCCTCTAGTTTTATTAAAATATAGATCAGAAAGACGCGCATATTTTTGTGGTTTTGGTGATTTGGAGCTGATCATTTTAAAGACGAGGCACCCTTTCTAGCTGTAAACCAGCGTTACTGGCACCGTATTTGGCGTTGGTGTATTATATCTAGTTCCGTCTTTTGACATGGATATGTCTTTGCTCTGGGGGGTCAACCAAAAATTTCCGTGATGCCAAATTTGTGTCACAATTTCAGTATTTTTCACGTACAACCCAGCCGTTGCTAGGGGAATGGAACTTCCGCAGTTTTCATCGCACATAAATCGTTCGCCACTCAATAAATGTTCACATCTCAAGCTACCAATTTCCCCTCCTTACTTACCTGGCTAAATTCCTAAACTAAGTTGATCGGACTATAAACAATTTTAATAACCTGGTTACAATATTCTTAACGTAAAGCAATAACATCATTTACTCCACTTCATAGGAAACATTTTCATCCTCTTGACAACAGTCGACTGTTAACAACAACTCATTGTAGTGGCTTCTCTCCACAGTTATTTTCAACATTTCTATAAGTAAACCGTTGTTTTGTTGGAATTAGTCGGGATGCGGCCATGCGGCCCAGGGATTTGCTTAAAGTTAAAGGATATGTTTACAACTCTCGAGGACAACCGTTATGAAATCCCCAATCAAAGACATATCCATGTAACATGGTATCTGCTTGTAAAGCAGATAGAGGAACTCGTTTACGAGTTGTTTAGTTAGGTACCTACTTGAAGTTTGATTTCGTTTATGTGCCAAAGTAAAGACATAAAATGTTTACTTGATAGTTACGGAAAGAACAACTCATCTCAAACTTGAGTTTTTTATTTGTATTTCAGATCCGTACAAACTAAGTAACCACTTTTGTAGTGATTATTTAAATTTAAATATTGTTTCTGAGAAGGGGTGACTTTACTACAGGCCGGGCACTTCCGAAGCGGCAATACCGCGACGTAGTCTGACCGCAGGCTTCTTCTCGCGTAATAACAACAGCATCAAAACAGCAAAACAATAGTTGGGAGAGCCGCGGGTATACAACAATCGGGTTTCTTTAGATTTAGTTTATAGTTTGTAGTTTTTGGTTGTTGTGAAGTGTTTAGTGTTTTTGTTCTAGTCTTTGAAATTTGAATGCCGAATAAGTGCGTTATTCCGGGATGTAAAAGTAATTGAAATGAATTGAATATATTCAATAACATGAAATTACAATGAAACCCCATTAGGGAGTTTTCCCCCTGTCAACCGGGGCTTAATAGTTACAACATAAATTTCTTGTTGTGAATTGTAATTACTAAGGCACTAAAGCAGAAGTGACCTTGATAATATAAATTGAATTAAATAACTTATCTCTTCTTTTAACACACTTACGCACAAACCTGGTTATTGAAATTTCGACTTAATTCCTTCAGACCTAAATATTATCAAAAAAAAAAAAAAAAAAAAAGACGTAAAATAAATAAAACTAATATATCATCAACCCTGGCGGATCCACCAGATTTCAATAAGAGCACCACAATTTGTAAATAATGTTCTTCCTATTCTGCCAATTCGCCACTCTAAACTGATTATTACCCTCCGCTCCCATCAAAATGAAGAACAGCGGAAGCAGAAATGATCTACACTGCTGTGAAAAATTAAGGGATCACTGTCGAAAAAACTCATGTTTCGGATTCGTGGTGGTCGGATCGTAAAATACCAGTTCACTGAGAAAAATGCTCACTTTTCGGTAAATAGAAATCCAGTAAAAGAGTTCACAACAAATCCCGTCCGAAGTAAAGTGATGGGCGCTCTTCGGGGAAAACTTCCCCAAAACTGTCAGTTTTCCAACGGTCTTCTAAAAAAAAAAAAATTATTATGGGGAATTTTGGGGAGAAATTAGCGTTACAATGACAAAAAACGTGATTTTGTCGGTCAAAATCGACGTTTCATATTTTTTTTCTTCAAATATTACATTATGCACAGCTGTATTCAATGATAATAAACCAAAAAAATACTAGCGTCTCAACCTAACTCATCTTCCACCTGCCTCACCTACTTGAGCAAAATTAGATAATTATAAGAGGGGCAGGCGGAAAATACGATAATACGATCGGCTGCCTCACTAAATTGTGCTTCACAATTATTATAGAAAAATAATAATTACTTGTTTTAAAAAATTAATAAATAACAATTTATAGGCATATCTTCCTCACAGATCGTGTGACGTTACGTATGGTTTGCGCATTCTGCAAACATGAAGGAGGGAGGCACTTAGAGAACACGCTTTGATTTTTACTTATTTATTTTTTTAGAAGTAACTATTATTTTTTATAACACGAGTGATCTCAGATACACAACTGCATTTTCATTGCCAACCCACCCCGTATTATTAGTTTACTACTCAAATGAAAGATAAGTATCCGAGAAATAATTGTGAAGCACAATTGAGTGAGGTAGCCGATCGTATTATCGTTGTTTTCCACCTGCCCCTCCGATAATTATCTGAATTTGCTCAAGTAGGTGAGGCAGGTGGAAGATGAGTTAGGTAGAGACACTACGATTTTTTGGTTTACTATCATCGAATACAGCTGTGCAAAATGAAATATTTGGGGGAAAAAAAGATGAAACGTCGAGTTTGACCAACAAAATCATGTTTTTTTGTCATTCAAACGCTATTGTCTCCCAAAATTTCCCTATAAAAACATTTATTGAGAAGACCATTGAAAAGCTGACAGTTTGAGGAAGTTTTTCCCGAAGAGCGCCCGCCGAAAAACTGAAAGCAGAAAAACGAAGAAAAATCGGCAATTTTAACATTTTTTCGAATTGTGAACTTGAATTTAAATTTTAATTTTAATTGAAATTTTAATTAGAAAGATAGAAAATTTAACGTTATTATCAATGGTATCCTCAGATTTTAGAAAACTCCAAAAATTGGGGAGTTAGAGCCGATTTTGTTACGTAAGTTCGAAAACACGAGAAAAAAATCTTTAGCAATAAATAACTGAAACAAAGCCTCTAAAAAAAAACTATACCGCATTTGGCCATACAGAAATTATTTCTGTTCTAGAACCAAAAATTTCAACCATGTATCATGTTTTCTCCTCGATATTGATTCGAAATTCTATGAAAACATCAGAAATTAACAAGCGGTTGCAATCATGTTCACAATATCAATTATTGAGAATGATCACCTGTGTGTAAACAATTATTTATATAACCATGCTCATAACTCAGTTTGTTGGACACGCACTTCGCCGTAGTTAACATAATATTGTTGGATAAATCGAGAGCTTTCGAACGAATGGTCAACGAATTTTGTGGGATGAAAAACGACGAAGTACCATTTCCCTAGCAACGACTCGGTTGTAGGCGGAAATCACTGTAATTAATTTCGTGCGCGGAAAAAAATTGACTCGCAAAATTCGCTAGGACCCCAGGGCTTTAACATGATAGATGTTAAAAAAAAATCTAAGAGGGCTTTTTTGTTGTAAATTACTTGTTGAATCGATCCCTGAAGTCTTACCTACTTAAGTCGAGACACTCTGTAAATATAAGTAATGTTTACCTGGGTTCCGAGCGACCAGGGCTTGATTATAAATTAACTTTAGTAAGCGACAGACGCCGATATGATTACCGCAGTTACCTGAAAATATGCAGTTACAAAAGTTGGCAAAAGAAACTGAGAATAATATTAATAAGAATCAAACAAGGAAATAACTATTGAAAAGGAAGAGTACAAAGCTTTACTAGTGGACGAACAAGCCTGCCGGAGATTGTCTTCAGAGTAGCAACCCTTGTGATTCCATCAGGCCCAGGATGCACATCTTCAATTATGGCGCGGGACCACTTTAGAGGAGAATTAGGTTCCTTCTTGGTAAGGACAACTATGCGGACCTCGAGGTTCTCAGAATCCTGCACCCATGTGGAATACGGTTGTAGAGTGTGCAGGTTTTTCCACCTCTTCCAGAACGATTGGAGTCATCCGTTGGGGTCATCAGGTAGAGTAGTGAGGGGCCGGCTGTTCATCAAAGCCTCAACGTGTGACAACACGGTATTAAACTCTTCATATGTGAAGATTTGGGTCCCCACAATTGTTTTGAGGTAGATTTTAACGCTCTTGACAACTGGCTTCTCAAATACCACTGAAATGTGGTGAAGCTGGAGGGTTCAACCGCCACTCTATCCGTCTATTAGTGAGCTCATTTGAAACAGCATTATTGAACTCAGAAGATTCAGTTAAGTGATACAACTCATTCAAAGAGTTGCGAGCTCCATCGAGATTTGTGGCTTGTTCAGAACAGATCACAAGGGCATAGATAGACATCGGCATGACAAAAACCTGCAAAAAGCAGCAAGAAAACGAGGAGTATTCAAATCTGGCACAAGTTCGAGGTGTAAAGCCTTTCTTGAAAGAAAAACAAATAAACAGATATAGGCTTTTGTTATATTTTAGACCCCCTATACTCAAAACGGAAGTTAGTGAAAAAACGTTGTTTATTTCCACGAAAAATAGAGTTACAATGTTGAAAAGATTTCGATGGTTAGGCCATCATCAGTAACAAACAATAACCAACTAATTGGTTTCTCTATACTCAGAAACAACAATGGAAAAAAGGGCCTGCATAGTTTACTCCACAATTAGCAAAAACCTTTTTTTTTTCTTTTTTTTTTGCAATCTTACACATGGTAAGGGTGCCATCTTAGGCTCCAATGATTTTGGCTTGACCTGAAAACAAACTGCATAGATGCACTCGTTGTCTCACCTGTTGTCGACCACATAATATCCAAAAGCGCTGGTGTAGCAACGATAAAACTAAATGAGGCCCAGTGTGATGGTTATTTCTATGGTATTGATCTATAAGAAGGTTTGTATAAGGAATCTTTCTTAAAAAGTAATATTGGATGACGTTGGTCATAATTTAGAGTGCTGGAGGGTGCAAGAGGGGTGATAGAGGGTGCCGTCGCTCTTTGTAGATTAGAGAGTGTTCGGGAGACGGTGAAGACCATATGGTGTTTTGTAGTCGAAGGTCCTAGAGCTCATGAAGCGAAGAGAGGGACGGATAGTCGACTGAGGACGTCTGGAAGGCGAGAGTACAAAGTGAGTCTCGTATCTGAGGGTCCTGGAACTCTTGAAGCGAAGAGGAGGGCGAAGTGTTGCCTGAGGACGTCTGAAAGGTGGGTGAGCGAAGTTGTGTCCTCAAAAGATGAGGGCTGTTATGCCAGGCGCAGGGTGAACGGCAATTTCGTGCCAAGAAAGCCCAACAGGAGTGATACCAGATGAGTTCGGATGTTGGGTGACGGAATTGTTGATCAGACACGGGTTTTACCGTCGATCGGACCGTGCAGAGATGTTTTCAAAAGGCTGGTTACGTGTCCAGGCGCAAGGTGGTAGACATTTACGAGCTTCAGAACCCCATTGGAGGTGATACCAACAGTATCCGGGTGAGGGAGGAGGGGCAGAGTATGATCTGGGTCAAAACCGTAGTCTAGAGCAAGGTGGAGTCGCCATGCGTCCAGAAAATTGTCGAGGAGGCGAAGTAAGAAATTTTGAAGAAGCCGGAGGCGTGAAATAAGATGCCTGTGGTTTGGCTGATGGTGAAGAGTAAGAAGGTCGTGTTATTACGGAGATGTCCTGCATCCCTTAAGCATCATTATCAGAAGACGTAGCGTTGACTAGTGTAGCTGACTGGTTGGCTAGGTGCAGAAATACGTTCCGCAGTTTGTGCCAGTTTTGTGATGTCAGTCTCGGAGGATGAGTCTACTACGAGACGAACAGAATCAGGGAGTACACGATCTGATGGAATGAAATGGAAGATTTTCCTGGCGGTAGGCGTCTACGCAGAGTTCTAGCGTAGGCAGAGGGAGTAGAGTCATCTAGTGAAAATGTAGAGAAAAGTTTTACTAGGTCGGAGCATCTGCAGGTTTATAGGCCGCACGTAGCCGAGAGCAGAGAGTTGTGTATAGGGTGAAGTGCTAGTCGGGTCGATATCTATCCCGATTTTGGCTGATTTTAAGTCCAGTGCGAGGAAAGCTCGTCCAAACTCGGCTGCTTCCGTCGTGAGTCCTCCAGTGGTGCAGGCGAGTTCGAGTTGTTTTAGCCATACTGATGCGTTGGCTGAATCAAACGGAGGAAGCTTGACTGGAGTGGAGTCTCCTCGTTTGCCTTTCTGTGTGTGCGAACAATTTTTCCTGAAACAGACAGAGTACGGGCCATGGTTTCGACTCAGTAAATTACCAATGAGTTCAGTCAATCCACAGAGGGAAGGCTCTAACAGGCCTTAGTGGGCGCAGGACGGTTGTAGACCTGTCTCAACTGCCAAGGATCGGGCAGCTATCCATATAAGGAAGGATATATATATATATATATATATATATATATATATATATATATATATATCCTTCCTTATATGGATAGCTGCCCGATCGTTTGCTTGGATGGCTCGTTTGCCTTTCTGTGTGTGCGAACAATTTTTCCTGAAACAGACAGAGTACGGGCCATGGTTTCGACTCAGTAAATTACCAATGAGTTCAGTCAATCCACAGAGGGAAGGCTCTAACAGGCCTTAGTGGGCGCAGGACGGTTGTAGACCTGTCTCAACTGCCAAGGATCGGGCAGCTATCCATATAAGGAAGGATATATATATATATATATATATATATATATATATATATATATATATATATATATATATATATATATATATATACGATATAAACTAGAGTTTTTTGAGGTAGTGACCAAGCTAGTCTTGTGGTTAAATGTAGTTTTTTATTATTCCAAATTCACGACGTTTCGGCTCTGGATTTGAGCCCTACCCACTTGTTTACGAATTATATATATATATATATGTGTGTGTGTGTGTGTGTGTGTGTGTGTGTGCTATTTTCCCTTGACAACTAGTATTTTTGACAATCCCAATACTCTGAAAATGATTTCGTCTCATAATACATAATATTTTAATACTCCGTTCAACTTTTACAATTGTAGTACCTACATTCACACATATTTTATTCTTACTTTTCGGTAGTGTAGAGCTTTTTGCCTGAATGTTCTCTGTGAGAGAAAAAGCTATCAGTGCACAGTAGACGAGGACTAAATAATAGTTCTTCATTCCTTGACCAATTGAACCTGAAAAGAATAATATAATGAGGAACTTGCACACTTTTTTTTTTCAAGAATTGAAGGCGGATGTGATTTAAAGGTAAATGGTGATAGATTTTTTTTTTTTTTTTTTTTTTTTTTTTTTATCACGAGTTTCTGAGATTTTATAAAAATAATTTAAGTTTGAATTCTCTGAGAGCCCGCGTAATCGCTCGCAGCAGCTGACTCCGCCCACTTTCTAGTCGCACGTCATGATTTGTGATAGGTTATCAGATCAATGCAATATGATCGCTATCCCAATCTACGTTCATAGTTTACGTGACTTATTATTGTTTTGTTAACACTTCGTGTGTCGTTATATATTTATTATCAAATACATAAATAACAGTACCTACTCACGAGACTGTTATAGAAAATAAAGACGACTTTGTTGAATTAACCTCCTCTAACTTCATTAGGACTGTCAGTTCAGGTCGCCAATAAAGTTCAAGAACATTAAAACAAAAGGAGTGAACAAAGCAAAACTATTACAATTTACGTTCCAAGGTTAAGTAGTTATACCTACCTACATTAATAAATAAATCTACTTTAGGGGTAATAAATAAGGCTAGACGGAACAGGCCTCTAGTGTGATTCGCAGAGGTGCATTCGTCGCACCAAAAGTTCTTCCAATTTTTTTCAGCTTCCACAGAAGCTTTTTTCATTCTGAAAACTGGGATTTATTCAAAATACAAATACAGAAGTTGCCATCTTTGACTTGTCTCTATGCCATATTTTTTCAATTATAAGTTCAGGGAATGCATCAAATCAACAATGTTGGAAGAAAAACCTTTAAGCCCACATCTTCACAAGTGATGGTAATTGACAAATGCGTTAGCAGAATTTCGCTACATTCATAATTAGTGACAGGAAAATTCGACAAAGAAAATAAGAAAAAATAAGTAAACTGATGTTGAGTATCTACACTACATGCAGATAAATCCGTACATGGATACGTCTTATTTTTTCCCCTGTGAAATACGAGTATTTGTTTTGTGTCTCATGTTAAAAAATAAATGTTTCAATTAAATTAGCTCATTGAGCTCATCAGAAAAGATCCAATCATTCAATCGTCTCTTGGTGTCCCAGAAAGTTTCCATATCTAATTTCAACTTCCTAGCATGAAAGGAGAGAGTTTATCTTACTCAGCTGATTAGGAATGAGCTAATCATTTCAATCGTCTCCTAATGTCCCACGAAATTCCCTATCAAATCTCAACTTCCAAGGGTGAACAAGGGACAATGTAGCTCACTCAGCTGATTAGGAAAGATCCGATTATTGCAATAGTCTCTTAGTGTCCCAGAGAGGTGAACACCATAATTTATTCTTTCAGAGACACTGATGACGCGAGTGTTGAAGTAGCTATGCAAAAACTTGATCCTTAAAACCTTAGGTCATACTGTACATCGTGATCACATAATTCATCATTCCCCAAAAACTGATAGGCTAAAAACAACGTCAAAATACTCCGGGACGTAAGAAGTTCGACCGGGAAATCATGACTAAACATAGTGAGAGTTTTAATCCTACAACTCAGCATTACAGCAGGGAGCACGCGCCTCTATGAAGGAGATACATATATATATATATATATCCGGTGACATAACAATTGTTAAAATGTCGAATGATTTCATAGCCAAAAACCCTGGAAACGAATGTTCTTACGAGATCTACCGTTCTCTTGGTAAAGATTTAAACATATCATTCACTAGATTGGGAAATGAGGAGTGTGAATTGTACGAGGAAAAAATATACACAAGAAATCATGTAAAACCGCAGATTGTGAGGTCAGCATTCGGTGGGAACGACACATTACAGATGCGAAGAAATTTCGGGTATTATACCAGCGAAACAGAGTGTCCAAGAATATTTAACCGAGGGAATTTTTTAATTTTATCAATTTAAATAATTATTAATTAATTTCGTTCGGTTGGTTTACAAAATGTAATCATGCTTCCACGTTGTTAAATGTTTTTGTGCTTACAATGAGTATTTTGTTTCTGTGGGGTGAAACAGTAGAGAATCCCCTTTGCTTTTGTTTGGCATGAGGCAACCAGAGGATGATTAGCACAAGACATACTTTGTATGTTCCACAACTTATTGCTAGCTGATCGAGATTATAATTCTCTGGTTTGATATCTGCATAGCGCAAAATAAGAATAAGGCACTTGAGTGTTTTTTGGTGTTCTCTGTACCTGAATGAAGTGCACGGTACTGCACTACAGGAGAGTGTGATAAACTTCTTTGAGCCAGGGCACACATTTATGAGTTGTGACTCCTTCCATCACCTGGTTGAAAAAAGTGTGCGAGATAAAAAAAAAAAAGTGTACGAATTTCTTGACTTCAAAGAGTGCGTCCAAGCTTCCAAGAAAAATGTAAAAAATAAAATACTTCGACGATGAGTACATAGAACTAGACTTTTTGCAAAAGAAAATTGTTGACAAAGGGTTCCCACCTCCAGAAAAATTCACTCATGTCAGAGGGATTGAGTCCAGAAGAAAATAGGGCATTTAGGGACGCTTGGAACTAAATCGAGGAACGAGGCGCCATAATTCTTCCTAAAGGGTTGAGTTATGGAAAACATTGGCATGCACCGAGGGAATAGAAACTGAAAATGACATTATTTCATAGGCTTTTCCATTTTTTCCGATTAAATGACTTATTTGAGAATTCGTTTCATAGTTTTAGCGATTATTCCCTTCGAGGGAATGTCTTTTTTAAAAACCTTCTTCAAGATTAATACGACTGGTAGATTTTATAAGTTGAATTTTGTGAAATTAATACGACTTATTCTGTGTTTTATGTTCATGTTTGCAAATTATTGGAATGTTTCTAGTTTTAACGAAACCTATACTGAGACTGGTATTTTCCCCCCAGCAACCTACAACGTAGATTTAGTTCAGTCCATCATAGAACACCTAGTATTTGCATTTTTGGTTATTATCAACAAGTTAGGTAATTGTCAGGACTGTCAAATGATACTGAACTGATGATTACAGTCTTAATTGCTACGTCTGTAATTCTTTATAATAAGAAGAATCGATAATTTTTACGATCTCTGGTTCATGTAGACTTCATTGATGTTGATTTAAAATAGAGTAAGTATGTTATACTTTCAAGTCTAACAAAGTATAACCCATTTTCCTTAAAAAAATATGCGATAATTAAGCTATTTGTACCAACAAACACAGTTGGTTGAATAGTTTGCATTATCGTGTTTTAAATCATCTATTACCAAAATAGTTCGCAATAGTTTTGCAAAATTATTAATAGTTCACATTCAAGGATGAATATATATATATATATATATATATATATATAGCCATCATCAGTAGTAAAAAACAAAAACATAAATTTTGTATTCATTTCCTTGAATTAATTATACATGATGATGATGATGACATGAACGTAAAATCCGCCGTATCAGTAATTTGCTGATGAGAATCACGTATCTGCTGCAGAAACGAGAAAATAATTTTTTTTTTTTTTTTTCGTCACGTAGAGCGGTACTAATTTTGTATTAGAAAAAATGTATCAGTCGTATTGCTAAAAAAAACTAGTATGTGCACCGGATACAAGGAAATCTACAGACAAGGATTTTGAAAGGGAGCTCAAGACAACGTAAAACAGCTAATATCAGGAAATTTCGACTCAAGATCTAGAGACGCATATTCCCAAAAGTAGGTTTGGTCAGGTACGGAATCTATTCTTAGTACGGCACAGCAGCTCTAGAGGTGTGATATTAGAGATTTCGCGATTTTTCAACTACCGAAAAACGTGTTTTCTGGATTATACCAAAAAATAAGTTACCAAAAAACTGACAAAATCGTCAAACATTCGTGAAAAACCACGTATTTTGGCAGTTTTTAGGCATAAGACACGTTAACAGGCATTTCAGACCCATCATGTGGTATAGGTGTATTCAGCATTAAATTTCCAACAAGAATATCATCTTTTAATTGAACATAAATTATTCTGAAATTGAGGTCTTTTTTTTTTTTTTTTCAAAAATGCAGGTGCTGTACCTCAAAAATTAGACTTCTACGTGAAAAACGAGCTTCGGATTCGAATTCAGCACCCACGAAAACCCTCCGGACCAGTACCAGTTCCGTGAGGGCACGACTTTTTTTTTGCAGCGTTATCTGTTGTATATACGATGGTCAAAATTTCTCAAATCATTACGCCATTATGCACATGCGCTATCGTAAATTACTGCAACCACTACCTTGCGGGGTTCTGGAACCCTAACCTTTTGCGGACGCAAGGCTGTCAAGGTGAATCAAGCGATGTGGTCGTATGACATGTGTCACATGCCAGCCGCCATTTGCTAACTAGGACGAAGCTTATTCTGTGATGATGAATTAGCCTGAACGCGTCGTGGTATTTACATCGATATTGAAATTTTTGAACACTCTTACAAATATTGTTTGTGTTCCAAATTGAGTCAAATTTTTGAAATTTCCCCGACTTATTTGTAATCTTGAAGAATGGCTGGACCCTACGATCAAGTTAATTTTTTCGTAACTCATCTAAAATTATTACTATTTTACTCTTAAAAATTAGGTAAGATTTGGCACTCGCTTTTAACAGTTTTTCAATGGACCATTTTCATGGGTTCTGATAGGTAGAATAATTTCATATTTTGATCAAATCGTGTTACTTACCTTAGATGCACGCTGCAAAAATTTCAACTACCTCAGCTCAATGGCTTGGGTAGAACATTATTTGGAACGCGACGAGTACACCAAGGTCAGGACCCGTATATTCCATTTGGTCAGAGTACTTTGGGGTATTTATCCGTCAAACTGTTATTATGAACTATGACAAATTAATTAAAGAGCACTAAAAATAATAAAAAAGAACTATTTGTTTTATTGCTCTCAATAGGTAAGAACTTGTGAAATAAAAAATTGCCCAAAACTGGTGTGTTTGAAATAAAATAAATAAATTACTTGTACTTCATCACTCTATGATATTCTTCAAAACACGCTCCAGGGTGCAGTGCCGGTACCGATGGACAGGTTTTACAGAAAAACCCGAAAAAAAGACAAAATTATTAAATTATGATCACAACCGTAATATTCCTAGCGTAATATTCCACGAGTTTCTCATTTTGGCAATTCATATGGAGGGAGCGGAAAAAGATTTGCCGCCCGAATTATTGAAGCATTTCGTTGCGTAGGTATCTCAGATGGGTAAATACCGCCCAGAAACTACTTAGAAGTTCGTAGGAATAAGTAATTGAGGATAAAAGCGGCGGCATGTGAGACATGCCATACGTCTAAATCGAGCTGACAACAAGTGCATGTCAAACATGCCATACGTCCACTAGCCATTCAACCTCGTCAACAGATGACACCCAGGTCGTCGGGCATGTCACACATGCCATACGTCTGCAAAAGGCTAAAGGTGTGAATCTTTTGAGAGGTATGATGCGCCATGTGATGATCAAATACCAATAATTCGTGACGTTTATACCAACGTTTAATTTCGTTGTTTTCAAATCTTTTTTTTTTCGAATTCTACAATATAAAATGAAGAAATTGGTGTATAGATAGCGTTTTATATTCCCAAATGGAAAAAGGTCCACTAAAAATGAGTAAAATTGTCCAATTTCAACATTCTGTAAAGTTGAAGGATTATTGCATGGTTACAAAGGCCATTGGGCGAAACGCTCAGACACGGGTTAACTTTATTTCAAACTAGAATCACCAGAAAAAATGTGGTCGTGATTGGCGACCCTAACACTATTGCCTCTTCTTGTAAGACTCGGAAGTTGATAGCGGCTGTTAAAGCAGAACTCAAGATTTCTTTGTAGTGTAATGTTGGATGCTGTGCAAGAGGTACAGATGTAATTTGCATATTGAATGATCCGGGTTCCTTCGGGCATGAGATCGAATGTGATGCCAATGTTACTGGCGAATCCCCGGCCGAACTTTGATTCTTGAGCCGAATTTCATGAAGTTCGGTTCTTTAGTTTCGGTTAACCTCATCGGACGGCGTACGGAGTGGATTTTTTTTTTTTTTTTTAAATTTATGTGCTCTTCGCATCGTGAAACGTGAACCAACAAATTTTGAGGAGGGGTTAAACAATTGTTTTCTTGGTCGGTTACAAAGGTTCTTTATAGAAAATAATAAACCAAAAATAAACCCATGTGCAATAATTTGTAGCATTTTGTCATTAGCATTTCCGTTCTATAAATTAAACATAGAATAATAATCTGTTGTTTATTGGTAATATTGGGAGGCTTGATGAAAATAAAACTTTAATTGGTCACTTAAGATTATTAAAAGGAAACCTTGCGTGTCAACGATCGCGCATTGACCTACCTTCATTCCAAGAGAAAGTAAGAGCTCTCATTGGGGAAGTTTCTTGGAGACTGAATGCCGATTCGAAACCCTATGTAGCCTATCAATTGAATCAGAACGTGTTGGGTCTAGGTTATCAGAGTTTTTGAAATTCTAAAGACCATAGAAGTAAGAAATGCCACAAATTACTACACACAGTTTTATTATTTCTGTATAAGAACGCCGGAGATAAGAATTAACACTTCTACGCAGAACACTGGTCTCTAATTATTATCAAACCCCTTTTATAGTAATTATAATCGAAACATGGGGATTCGCGCCATGCAAATGGGTTCACTCCATTACAGCACCAGGACCCCACAATTTTACGCTTTTTAGTAAAGTTGAAAAACCAAACAGTATGACAAAGTCATCTTTCCACCATGTAAAAGGGTTCCATACACTGTATATTGATATAAAATTATGTTTGTTTCAGACCTAGGTAATTGTTTTTGATGTGTCCCATATGAGCTCCATCTTAAATTCAGCGCTCTCAGTGGATTGGATAAGAAATTAGCCTCAGAGATCACACAGCTGATCTCTTTGGGGAAATCTAAGCCTTTAGGCCTGGGATTTCTTTCTGTGGAAGCCCTATGCAGTCAGTCAGTCACACAGCTGATCAGAATCCCCCCCCCCCTCCATACGTTTAATTGTATGGAAGATGTAGAATGCTTTAGATGGTATACGTTTCAAGAACCGTAGAATCCGAAACGCCGAACACCATCTTGTCTATAGTCGTTAAACGTAATCTTTTCTAAATTATCAAAATGTAACGACAGATGCCTGTAGACGCCTACCGGGGAGACATAAATTCAATTAAATAGAATGCCAACACATTAGTAGTCCTTCTGTATTTAACAAAAGCAGACCTGCTAACTGAAAATTAATGATATAATATAAATCACCTACTTAAGCTTCACATTTCCATCTATTGGGGACAGAAGTTATAATTCACTCAATTCCGTGAAGTGAGAATTCCATTGGAATTATATACGCAATTTCGTTTCATTATTATCAATACTGAACCTTTGTAATCGACCAAGAGAAAAATTTAATCCCCCCAAAAAAATTTGTTTGTTTTAAAAACATCCGTCCCAAAAATCGAATTTGAAAAAAAAAATCTGTCCTCCGCCGTACGCCCAACGCCTTACGAAGCATTCCACTGAAACTTCTGGTCCGAACTTTATGAAATTTGGCTAAAAAATCAGACATCGGCCGAGGATGGCATCAGTATTGTTACCTACTCTTCGATCCTCTTGTACCCGAAAGCGTCGAGATTTTGTTGACAGCCCGCCAGTTTTTTCTGTGTGCTGCTCGGGATCGGGCCTGTCCCCAAGGGCCCATCTAAAGCCTGCTGGACTCCTCCCACTTGATCCAAGGTCTCCCACGAGATCGTTTTCCCGAATATCGAGCTTACCAGTCTCTGCGAGGATCCCTCGCCTCTGGCTTTCGATTTACGTGTCCAAACCATCTCAGCTGAGCCTCATCGATTTTTTCTATAAATGACACCTTATCTAGGCTACTTCTGATGATTTGGTTACGCACCCTATCTCGTCTCGTCCCCATCGATTCTTCTGGGATACCGCATCTCAGTAACGTGCAGTTGGATTCTGTGCTTCGAGATGAGAGCCCAAGACTCGGAACTATAAATCAGTGAGAGTATATAAATACATTCTTGAACACAACCATTTTTGTTAGCTTACTGTCCTCCTTCTTTCCAATAAAGCCCTTATTGAACCCATGGTACAGGCGTCCAGCTGTGGCTATAATGACACTAATCTCCTTATCAATGGTTCCGACCTACCTTACTGTGGTGCCAAAGTGTTTAAAACTTTCAACTTGTTCAAGTGGCTGGCCTGATAATTGAATCACATGTTGAACATGGGTTAGAGACATTATCATGGTTTTTGTCTTGGTTGTAATGATGATTATATTCCTTTTCTCCATATCCTCTTACCACAGGCTAAGGATATGCTGTAGATAGTCAGAGGGATTCGCAATTAGAGCCACATCTTTAGATGGCGTCTATCGCGATTAGAGCTCGATCTTCAGCAAAGACAAGTTCATCACCTGCCAAGGAGATTATCACCTGCCTCATCTCGTCCAATTTCCGACGGTGTATTTTTTTTTGGTGTCAGGCTTTTACTCCTTCATGATGTCATCCGTCAGCAAAACGAAGAAATGGCGATATACTTAACTTCTCCCTGCCTCACACCCGCATGTGAATTCATCTGACGTAGCGCCGGAGGTTCTTATTCTATTCCAGCTTTTCTTGTAGAAACTCCGTATTGCCCTGAATGAGACAGCCGGGAACTTCTCTCTTTTCCAGAACACACCACTCGACCCAAGGAACCCGATCATAATCCTTTTCAAGAGCTAGGAAACATATGTGAACAGAGCTAACATATTCAATCACCTTCTCGCTGATTTGCCTCAAGGTGAATATGAGATCCTGCGTTCCCCGACCCTGCCAAAAACCACACTGACTATCCTCTCACTTTTTCTCCACTTCCTCTCCAAGGTATGTCTCAAGAATCCTTGAGTATATCTTTCCTGGGAGGCTAAGCAAGGATATCCCACTATGATTTGAGCACTCCCTATTATCCCCTTTCTTATAAACAGGAAAGGGTGTAAGCATCCTAATCAGACAGTATTTCCTTGGTCTTCTAGGCGAGAACCATAACGCGCAAGAGCAGTCGCTGTTCTTCTTTTCCCATATACTTTATCATTTCAGTCGTTACAACATCCTCCCCAGCTGATTTTTCGTTTGGACTTATCTATCGCCTTCAAAATCTCATCCATAGAGACATCAGGTCCCAAATCAGCTGTACCTAATGGCTGTGACTCCCTGAATTAGACGAGCACCCGAACCGAAGTCCAATAACTCCTTATTATGACTACCATAGATACTCTGGTTATCAACAAAAACCACAACTTGTGAAATTTCTAATTTAATATTATTCAATGTTCGACAGGTGAATATAACTTGCATTTTAAATCGAATAGCGTTAACTCAATTTACTTCCCGAGCCACAGCAAATTGGAGAGGAGGATGGGAAAAACCTAAAAACGATTTGCAACTGAAACGGAAAACGACGAGGTTCTTTCACAAATCAAAACTAATCTACTAGAGGGGAAGTCCAAAAAAGAATACATTTTGGATTCAGGAATATTATGCAACCAATTAAGTGCAAGCAAAGTGAAGGAGGATTATAGCTAGCCAGATGAAGTGAAAGGAGTGGAAGAATTACTGGTTTCAACAGTTTGAAGGGATAATTCCAAGCTTTATAGAAATGAACTTATCAGATTTACCAGATTTGTCACTTTTGATCATTTCGAATTTTTCAAGTACCTACATTCAACATACCTCTCTTTGGACAAAAATGAAGAAATTCTACAAAGTGCCTATCTGTGAAATCAAAATTGTAAGTATGATTGGATTCCTTAAGATGTTTTGCAAATGTAGACCTATCCCTATTTTCCCTAAAATCCTCCCGTTGCTCTTCTATTCTTTCCCTGAATTTTCTACCAGTTTTAGTGCAATATTCGAGCCGCAGGAACCAGTTTTAAAACCCACTTTGTAACCCCTCGAAGATAGAATTTTGCCGATTTTATCAGAAAATTTCCCATAATAAGATATACCTAATTATCCATTGTTTTTCTTCTAAAGTCACATCTTCCCTAACCAGATTGGAAACTTTATCTCTACTCTTTTTCCTAAGAACCGTATCTCATATCGTATCAACGAGATCTCCTCCGTAGCCATTCTTGGCCGTTATGCTTTTGATAATGGATTTTTCTTTTGATAAATTTCGTTCACTCATTAGAATAGATAGTGCTCGGCTGATCATACTATGGAACGCTGCATGCTTATGGACTAAAGGGTGATTTGAAGTACTATGGATCGTTATATCGCTATATGTATCTGTTCTATAAATTGAAAAATGATGCTTCTCGTTTACCAAAGAGGTGGGCAGATCAAGAAAAGTTAGTTTATTCCCGCCGAATTCGAGGGTGAATTTGATATAGGGATCTAATTTATTGATTTTTTTGTGAAAAGAATTTAGTTGTCTTTCTGTGACCTTCCATAGAATGATGATATCATCGACATATCTATACCAATAGAGAAGATTATTTGTGTTATAAGTTGTAAATATTTGTTGCTCAAGACAACCCATGTATATATTTGCAAGCAGAGGAGATAAAGGAGAACCGACAAGAACCCCTGGCTGTGTATAACATTAACCCTCAAATAAAAAGTAATTTTGATCCATAGAGACAGACCTCAAATTAAACAATTCATCTTTTTTGAAAATATGAAGTTTAGGGGCATGAATGAGCCTGCATACCACATCTTTGCAGGTAGCTACATCCATATTGGTGAACAGACTAACCACCTCAAAAGAAGCGAGTTTAGCATTTGGAGGCATCTGCATGTCCTTGATTTTGGAGACCAAATTATAAGAATTTAGTACAGTATGTTGAGGCGGAAAGTTGATTTTATTTCCAAATAGAATATTGAGTTTTTTTAGCCAATTCGTAAGCAAATGTACTAATATAAGACACCACCGGTCTCATCGGCGCTCTTTCTTCATGAATTTTATGGAGACAAGCTAACCTGGGCACATGAGGGTTCATTTTTACAAAACTTGGAATGCACATATTTTTTAGTAAACTATCTGATTGGTTAACCACAACTTCATCCTGAGCGATTTATTTCGTACTCCCCTGATGATACAACCTGCAATGGACCCTCAGATGCAACTTCGGGATGTCGGGATGCGGCCCAAGGATTTGTTTAAAGTTAAAGGATTTTTTTACAACTCTCGAGGACAATCGTTATGAAATCCCCAATCAAAGACATATCCATGTAACATGGTATCTGCTTGTAAAGCAGATAGTGGAACTCGTTTACGAGTTTTAATTTTAAATTAATTTATTGGTTTTATAAAATTTATACAATTTTTTCCTGGGCACACCAAGATCTGAAGATGCCCTCTGTAAGAGGACGAAACATTATCAAATAAAACAATAAATGAAATAATTTCATTTATTTTCCCTGGGCCACATTCCGACTAACTCCAACAAAACTATAGAAATGTTGAAAATAACTGTGGAGAGAAGCCACTACAATGAGTTGTTGTTAACAGTCGACTGTTGTCAAGAGTATGAAAATGTTTCCTATGGAGTGGAGTAAATGATGCTGTTGCTTTACGTTAAGAATATTGTAACCGGCTTATTAAAATTGTTTATAGTCCAATCAACTTAGTTTAGGAATGTAGCCAGGTACGTAAGGAGAGGGAAATTGGTAGCTTGATATGTGAACATTTATCACATAAATCAAGCGCTTTCCAACGAGTGGAGAACGATTTCTGTGCGATGAAAACTGCGGAAGTTCCATTCCCCTAGCAACGGATTGGTTGTACGTGAACATCATTAGAAATTGTGACATCAACTTTTGCGTGACGAAAATTTTTGGTTGGCCCCCCAGAGCAAAGACAAATCCGTGTCAAAAACCGAACTGATGGCCGGTTTAGCAATAATTATCTACATTAACCGCGGGATAGCTATACCGAGTATAGCGCTATACTCCAGATAAAGAATGTGAGCTGTTTATCAATGACGAATTACCGGGCGGATAAAATTATCCCTCAGATAAATTCTGACTGGCAGATAGTGCCGTTAGCATCCTCATTGGTGTCCGTAGATGACAATATAACGGCGATTTACACATGGAGCTACCAGAGAGTAGTGTAGGAACTACATTTTCTTTATGGATCGACTATTAAAAAAACTGGGTCTGACCTGATTTCCACAACAGTGTCCTCAGATGTTATCAACCTTAGAGGACCACCACATTTTTAGAAATTAGAAATCACCACATTTTTGCAGTTTTGTTTGCTTCATTTCTAGATAGAGAAATACATATACGAATAGCAATATTGCAACTTGAATGATTACGAATGAATTATTGTGATCAGTAAGTAGTGGTTTAATTTTATCTTCAATTTATGTTTGAATGTAAAAAACGATAATATCTTCGTCCAACCGAAACCTCATTAAAAATACGCACTCGTCCCATATTAGTAGGTGATCTACACGGGGTCTTACTAGGTATATACCGTCTTCTTTTCCATTCAACGAATTATGCTACGATAGATTCTTCGTCGTTACTGCTATTTGAATACAAATCCCCAAATATATCCATTGGAAGGTACAAAAATAAAGACAATCAAACTTGAGATTCAAATAAGATTTTGGTAAATTAATAAACTTGTTTGAGGTGAGAAAGGTCTAGATATCTCATTAACCTCCAGTTATAATTGTTATCCAGTCGACCAGTGACCAGATATATTAAAACGCCAGATAGGGTTTAACTATGGATGGATAAACACCCCCTATTGTGTAATCTAGAGGATAACGCTATCCTTCAGATAAATCCCTCTTATCCATTGGATAAATATGATTGATAAACCGGCCCTCAGTGGACTTCTTCTGAAATTCTTTCCTGTCCACTCTAAGAAGTTGAAAGCTGGAAGTGACTTCAAAAGACGAACGGAATTCTGATCTGATTCTTACAAGGGCTCCATACTGATCGGCTGAGTGAACGAAGTTTTCTCTTGTCCACTAGAAAGTTGAAATATGATAGGGTGCCTTATTTGGGCAAGAGTCGATTGAAAGGACGCGCTCCATCCTGATCAGCTGAGATATCAAATTCTCTCCTGAACACCTTTGGAAGAAAATTTCTTACAAATGCGAGGATGATGAAATAGGATTAATTATCATTCGTTAGATGTCTACGTCTATGTAGAGTTATGCTTTGATGCACCTACCATTGGCTTAGTTATATAAAATCTTCTATAATACTGACTTTAGGGCAATCTCAAACAAAAATTTCACCTTTTCCCTTTTTTTTAAATTCATTTGCAGTTGGCAAACCTGAAATATACATAATTATATCGTTTTGAAACCATCAAGCTCGTGCTGTTCAGTTTATTACGTTGATTTATGGCATTGGGTTGATTACACAATGCTGCATTTGAAAAAATTTTCCGCGATGATCAAAAATGAAAAGGTGTTTTATACGTATTTTTTAATGCTGAATTCAAATCTTTAATCTGTTTTTCTCTATCACGTACAGATTTTTAGCGAAATAATCAAGTTACCGAAGGAGGCCAGAGGGAAAGTGTAATTAAAAAATTATATTGAGGATAGAAAAACTGTTTATTGGCATACAAAAGTATTGTACGGTTCCCATTCAATGAAAAAGAAATTAAAGATTCAAGAATTTCCTCTTTTTTGATTACCGTGATGTTGGTTTCCCAGCCACATCCCTCTTAAGATTCCAACAATAGTCTGCCATCATAGTCGTGTTCTATTTGTCTTGGTAACGTTGCTCCATCGATTTAATATCTTGGTGGAACCTCTCATCATGTTCCGTGCTGAAATATCCCAAATTCTCAGGACAATATTCCAAATGTGAGCAAAGGAAATGGAGCTTGATACTTATGAGGTTTTTGAAAGTTACCCAGCAATTCGTCTTCCGATTGTTGGTAGTTGGGGTCCTTGTGGTTACCAAGAAATCCGTCGACAATAGACTTGAAGCTGTCCCAAGCCCTCTTTTCCTGGACATCCATGGTTTTCTCAAACACGGTGTCTTTCATTAGCTGGCGGATTTAATGGTCAACAAATATGCCCGCTTTTACCTTCTCTGAGGTGATTTTGGGAAACTTTGACCCCAGATATTGAAAGCAGGGTTTTTCTTAAGGCCTTGACAAACTGTTTCATTATGCCGCGTTTGATGTGCAAGGGTGGGAGCAAGACATTTTTGGGGTTAAGCAATGGAGGGTTGATGATGTTTTTTGAGCCAGGAGTTAGTTGCACTCTTGGGTCTTGGACGTTCCAGTACTTATCTCTGGCCCTACTGTCTCATTCATACAAAAAACAAGGCATTTTAGTGAAACCACTCTGTAAGCCTAGCAGTAGACCAATGATTTTGAATTCACCACATATCAACCACTTGTGATTGGCATATCTAATATCTGAAAGGAGAATTTTCATATTTTCGTAGGTTTTCTTCGTATGAACGGAATGAGCTATTGGAATCGAAGCACATTTAGTTCCACTGTTCAAACTAGCTTTTGAAGAATCTATAAATAGCCTCCACTCAGACGGTTTATATTCAATTCCATAAAACTCCATCACAGACTGAATGTTGCTGCAAAAAACCATGGAGTTCTTTTCTTAAAAAAAAAAAAAAAAAAAAAAAAAAAGGACAAGTTCCTGTTCACGGTGACGATACCATGCAAAACCGACACCTGGAGCTAATAGGTTCTTAGATTTAAAATTTGATCCGAAAACTTCAGCACCATCTTTAGGGAGATTCAAGTCTCTCACCAAATCACTTAGCTCCCCTTGAGTGAAGAGTTTAGGGGACGGGTCTCCATCAGGCTCAAAGGCTTCATACCCAAACTGAAATGTTGTATTGAAACTGACGGTGTTGTTGACATTGCAATGATCTTTGACCCCCGTGTTATAGGTAGGTAAGTACCACATATGATATGAATGAGTGTTCGTGATTTGTGTTTTTGGTTTATTATTTTCAATAATGAACCTCAGTAATCGACCAAGAAAAAAAAAAAAAAAAAAAAAACCCCGCCTGAAAACTTTTTGGTTTCCGTTTCATGATGTGTAGAATCCAAAAATCGATTGAAAATTAAAAATAAAAAAAAAACAGTCCATTCGCCGCCCGCTGCTTTTCTCCGAAATTAATAGACCAAAATTCATGAAACTTGCGATAAAAGTCGCATTTGGGGTCTAGATGGTCCTGGAAGTTTGGCATACATTTTTATCAACTCTAAAGGTTTGTTTTAAAGGGCTAAACATTCAAAAATTGAACTCAAAAATTTTGTTGTTGCTGTAATGATTAGGTATTTGCTTGTCAATGATAAATGTAATCCCAAAGAATCTATTAAAACCACCCACAACGTTGAACGGTTCACTTTCACTAAGGGCTTGGACATCGGTAGAACACCTTCGGATTTCAAGTTAGAAAAATCATACGCTGGAAGCGAATGTATTGATTAGCCAATCAAGGTCTAAATTCCATGAACGATTGCTAGATAGTAGAACCGGGATACATAAAAATTGCCTTGTAAATATCAGCTGATATAATCCTAATAATGGAAATATCAGGTGATATAGTTCTAATGCATTTATTCTAATTTTGCAAAATCGAGTTTATCATCTAGGTATTGTCCGTGCGGATGTAACTACCTACCTACTAGTCAATCATTGGTACGTAAACGCTTAATTTCATCTCTTGATTTACTCCCAATTCTACCATTAGGTTGCGGAAGCACTGTTTTTGCTTTTGAGAGATGGAAAAGTTTTTGTCTCCGAAAAATCAAACGGTTGTTGTTTTTTCACAGTGGTAAAATTTCCAACCGCATTTTATATTTTAGACCATTCTGAACAACTATTGTTCCGTGTCTTTCTGTGTGTGTTTGTGTGTGTGTGTGTGTGCTGTGGTGTATCCCCAAATCCTTTAACAAGCTTAATTTCTACAATATTCAACCGATTTTTATTAAATGGGGGTCACTAGGGTAACCGATTTTAATGGGTTAGGGTGTAGATGGTCCTCTATCATTTTCGTTGTTTCCAAATCAAAAGGACTTCAATCAGCGCATGCGAAAACATAAATTCCATCAAGCATATTTCCTCACGCCCCAGTCGTCCGATCTCGCTCTGATTAGGAGGATAGGTGGAAGGGATTAATTTGAGCATTCCCTAGAAATTCCAACGTACTCTTCTCATTAGTAGCTACTGCGAATGCGCGAATGTGTATTCATTTTAACGAGTCTAATTTCCACAGTTTTCATCCGATCTTGATGAAATTTTTAGGGAATGTGGAGATTAAGCTGTAAATGGTCCTGTTTAAATTTCATACTTCTCAAATCAATACTTCATTCTGCGCATGTGCAACGTAAATTACTTCAAATATCATTTTTTCACGCCATGGTCGTCCACTATCGGTTAAGTTTGGAGAATACCTTGTTGGGGAACAATGGTTCAATTATTCCATAATAATTTCAACATTATTGCACCATTAGTAGCTTCTGCGCATGCGCGAGAGTGAAATCCCGGGAACAAAGTTATTTTGTGTTTTTATCAGATATCAATTACTTTTCTGGGAATGTAGGGCTAGGGTGTAGCTGTCCCCTACCAATTTAATTTTTCTCAAATTATTACTCCGTTATGTGCATGCGCTAACGTAAATTACTTCAAGCATCATTTTCCCCGTTTCTTAAATGACAGATTTCTAAGTTTTACGTTATCTTCATCTTGATTTACTATATTCTGCTATGGAGTTTTCGTGATTATTAAAACCATTTCAGTGATCTATACATTAATTTTGTTTTCGGTTGGTAGGTTCCTACTTACACAAACATATCGTAATACTGAGATCAAGGGAACTAGTAAAATGTAGATGTTGTAATTAATTGCATCAATTTTCCCTCTGCAGGTGCCCATATCCACGCAATATTGATTTCAACCTACGGATCTGCCATTTGTAATGGAGTTCCTTCGTAATATCAAGAACAGTGAACACTGATCAGCTTTGGTGCCTCTGAACCTATGCTCTTTCCTTAACTATCTACCTTTTTTTAACATTTACTGTAAAGCATTAAAATCTAGGGCCTTGGAACTGTAAAGGTGTTAACCCTTTTGGGAGGCACGATGTTCCATGTTCTGATCATATATTATATACGGGATTCAGTAATTATAGACCCCTCCCTTCGCTCGCTCGGTGTGGCTGTATGTGAGGAAGTTATACTGCCCACCAAACTTGGCAGACGTTTTTTTGTGTTTTTTTCTGTTGGAAAGTACTATCAAACGCGGCACCTTAAGTGGAACCACGAAAAGTATAGTTTTAAGAACATTTCAGTACCAACACAACTGTCGGATGTTGTATGTTTGTACGTATTTTTCCCCCGTCTATTATTCTGTTGAAGTGTCTTTCAAACGCGAGATGTTCCTTCCTTCGAGTTTCGAAGGCAAATATCAGATAACTACGTTGCGATGGAATAAGGAAAAGCGTCCAACGTTTTCGACTACATTTTCGTTCACTACAATAGGGAAAAAATAATTTATGTCTCGAAACTCGCATGGGATCATATTGGAACTTCAACAAACATTTTAAGACCAACCCGAGCGAAAACCGTAGAAACTTACTCGGTCTAAGGCGGAAAAAACCATAGCGGGGAACGAATTTTTTTTCGTCATTTCCCGCATTCTTTCGACGATTTATCCGGGAAGACAGCATCTTTCAGCAATTTTGACGGCTCCATCGTGTTCTATGGGTCCTTAAACGTAACTTTGTCTCTAACATACAAACTGCTTTCGATCAAATTTTATTGTGGCTGCGTGTAGAAGATCGGGCGCTTGGAGGAAAAAAGCGTTAGAAGGAATATGTTTGTGTGGAAGTTATACTGCCCACCCAACTTGGTAGACGTTTTTTCCTCCTGGAAATTACTTACGAACAAATTACATCTTATAAAACTATGAGGAATCGCGAAAAGTTTATTAGGTTTAGTAAAGATACGCAATTAGGTATTTTATTTTCGGAGAAGAACAAAGGGAGAGTTCCCCAGGATCAAGAAATTTCTAATACAAAGTACGGAGTAACTCGGATTAAGGACGACCAAAAACCAATGGTAGCTCGAAAACCAACGTTCTTGTCTACATTTTCATTGACTACAATCGAAAAAAAAAATGTCAGGTTTCGAAACTCGCGTGGGATCAAATTGGAATTTCCACAAATATTTATTTTAGACCAACCCGAGCAAAAACCGCCTAAATTTACTGGGTCTAATGCTGAAGAAACCATAGGGGGGAACACATTTTTTTCTGCGGGTACTGAAACATAACCTTGTCGCTGACATACGAAGTTTTCTTGATTGAATTGTAATGTGGCAGCGGATCGAGCGCTCGGCGAAAAAACGCGCATTAAAAGGGGGCTCCCCCACCCCCCTCCTTCTGTCCAGCCCATGGATCGGGTGGGAGCAGAAAATTTCAAATTCGCTTATGCCCCCCCCCCCCCCCTTCGGAAAAATCCAAGAAGATCCCACCACTCGTAGACTCCTCCCACTCAGCCGTTCGGCCGTGCATAGCATGGACAAACAAACAAATAAACAAACAAAACAGACAAACAAATTCTCTATAAATAATAGAGAATAAGTTTCATTCTTATAAATAATAGAGATGGTATATTTGAAAACAATTATTTTATGTGCCTTGTATTTTTCTGTAAGAATAGAAGAATGCTCTTGGTTTCATGTTCTTTTTCCCTTTTAAAAAACATAGTACCTACCTACCTACTTATAAAATTTCAAAAACCTTCGAAACTTCACAAGTCACACTTCACTCCCTAAATTTTTCTTTGGTAAAAGCATGTAACCAAATCCCGATGCGAAGAATCGGAATACTATTTAAAAACAAACATTATAGCATATATGCTAGGTAGAGTGATATTCAATACAGTGTGATTGTAATATATATATTGCATGTACTTATAGTACATGTATATACCTACCATATGATAATCCGTATATAGTAGTGTATATATAGTATAGTTTGTAGGTTGTATGTACATTATAACAATATGTTTTGCGCATCCGTTCGACTTTGACACCTTTCTTGTAATTATCAAGACCAGAACTTAAACTTCGAACGGTTCGTCAATGATTAGTCATCAATCAGCAACCTGGCACGTTGGATATTTAATTTATTTCAGAAGATGGTATCCCTGATCTCTTAATTTCACAATTTTGATTCGAACCTTCGAAAATGCCTACTTACCTAATTTAAAAGTAATTTAAAACTGTCAAAGTCATAGAATATGACATGATATGACATGGAATATAGGAGTAAGTTGTTTGAGTGCAGAAAGTTCTGAATTAATAATTAGGTACATCATTTGTTTAGTATTGATTATTTTTTCTTTCAAGTCTATTGGTTTTCCACTCTTCCAAGAGAGCTACTTTCTCTCCCTCATTCATCTGCCAATCCCTCATTTTATCAAATTTCAAAAACACTTTTTTTCTTTAAAGATGATGGTACTCCTTCGTGGCCACTATGTGGAAAGTCGTTGTACCAAATTTGTAAGTGATTATGAATTTTCTCAGCTAGGGGAACTATAACTTTTATTTTTTGAAATTTTAGTAAGTGATATTTGCGCATTTTCCATGACCAATTACACACATATTTCATAACTATTTCTTTTAATTGATGGGGTATGCTCGATGAAGCTGTTATTTCCCTCTAAAAATATAAGTAAATTACAATCTGATCAGGATCGTTGATTTTGAAACATTGATTTGATATAATATAATATGTTTAAATGATTTCGATGGTGGACTTACAGTCATGGTATGGGTGTGTGTACGCTCACAGGCTACGTGACTACTAGCCTGGGGGTCTTGACTCGTCTTCTGTGAAGAGGAACCTGGGAGTTGTGGTTGGTGGGGGTACGTACCGTTAGCCCCAGTACATTCGTCACTCCGGTTAAAACAAACCTTCTTGCGACTATAGACCGCTTCATCTGTAACCATATTCTTAATTTTGTCTGATGATTGGCGACAGTATGGTACATACGCACATAGTAAGTGTAGGTCGTTGGGATGGTTTACAAAAATTTTTCTCCTTGTTAATTTTCTTGACACTCTTATCAATCGGCATTTGAGTATTGCTGCGACGAAAAATGAAGTCTGCTAAACTCAGATCTTATAGGACTATGAAAAGTTGTAAAGGAAGTGTGCATATAAAAGCAAATAAATTACTGTTTTTCCAAATGAGTTTTTAATTATTTGACTAACCTACTCCTGTACTTTCAATCTTCTTTATAGTGCTTCGATTAATAGTGTGTAGTGTTTCAATCTTCTTTATCTAATTAATAACAATATCCTAACGTAAAGAATATTGTTTTCTCATTTTCTTTTATAACAAATCATATATTTTAAATGGATTTCTATCAAACCGCAGTATGGCTACAGGAGTAGGTACCTGTATTTGACCTGATTAACTTCAAGAATGTATAGCTAAATCTTGGTTTTATATTTTCAATAATAAACTTTGTAATCGACCAAAAAAAAAAGTATCCCCCACTCAACATTAATTTGATGTTTTACGTTTCAAATGCAAAGATTCCAACAATTGAATAAAGAAATCCGTCCATCCACAGTACGCCGCACAGTGGTGCTGGATGGGACAAAACCCCCAAAAATGAAAGTCATTCAATCTTGATATCTAATAAATTTGTTTATACCAAAATGTACAACACGTACAACCAACATATACATCCGTTTTTAGGACGTCCTTCAAAGCTAGGCATCGTCAATAGAGGGACGACCTATTGGAATTAATCCAAAGGGCATGGGGCAACCCAAGCGTGGAAAAAAAAAAATATCCGCATACAAATCCATAGCAGACCGACCAAATCCGAGAAAAAGAAAGAAAAAAAAAAAAAAAAAAACATTGGTGTATGTGCGTGCGCGTGCGCGCTTTGTCATCCAGCATGCAGAGGGCCAGATTCGCGATCTGGCGCATACTTTTGATTTCATGACCTAATCTTATAGGAAATTTTACTCCAAATTCAAATGTACCTACCCCATGTTCCTGTATCTAAAATGGACGGTTCTGGCGTTTATTGCTGAAAAACAACCAAATTACACGTTTCTTGACTGTTTTTTTAACTTTTTGCACCAAGAACTGGCCAATTCCTGGCCAATTAATCCTGTCAAATCTATTGCTGTCACTTTCTCTTACCGTCGGAAATGTCAGGACATCCCGCTCTACTATGATGGCCATCAACTACCATCTGCCTCAAGCCACAAATATTTAGGGGTCACCCTAGACCGCCATTTAACATTCAGGGACCATATTACTCACGTCATAAAACGAACGAAAAATAGAACCAACCAGCTGAGACCATTATTAAACAACCTTAACCTTTCTCTGCCTAACAAAATCCTAATTTATAAAACCTTAATACGTCCCATCTGGACCTAGCCTGGGGGACGTGTTCGCATTCCCAATTCAGGCGTCTTGAGAGTCATGAAAAAAACTCTACAAAAAAATGTAATCCACACGCCACCATTCGTTCGCAATACTACAATTTATAATGACTTCACCATGGAAACACCAAGTGAACTCCGTCTATCGTGTATGAAAAAATTCTGCAGCCTTTTCTCATCGACAGCTTTGCACCTTTTGACTACAGAAGACTCACCAGACCGCGGCGTATCAAAGACTTTATGACACCTTCATCTGAATAAACGCCAAATTGACAATATTTGAGTATTTGAATGTGCTTACGCACTTGTCTATGAGGTATGATATTATTACGTAACAGACTCAAAAAAAAAAAAAAAAAAAAAAAAAAAACTGGCCAAAACAATAAAAAATGAGGGAGTTATGTCATTTTGAAATATGACATGTCAAAAAATAAGGTTTTTTGAGGTTCAATGTAATGTAATGATTCTAGAGAATTTGCTACCTGGCAATAGTTGTAGAGGATAAAATTGTGCGATGATGACCACCAAAAACATCAAGATAAGTTGGCACTTAAGGATGTTATGACATTTTGAAGTTTTACTGTTATAGCTACATTCCACATTTTTTCACTTGACAAACTCGTAACCAAATAGAACCACCTAATCCAGCTATGGCATTCTTCACTAGCTAAGCAAGATCATGGTGCAATTAACCGTGCTTGAATAATCACTTTGTTTTTTCTTGGAAAAAAAAACCCAAATTTGCGTTCAAAAATGCCAAAATAATTGCTTACGCATGACGATGAAACACGCGAAGCTGCGAACGAAAAAGACAAACAAAAAACCACTAATCTACCGAATCTGAGCTAGGTACTAATAAAATTTAGTTCTGGACTCACAGGAGTTGGAGAATTAAATATGCCTGGAAAAAAAGAAGACATTTCTTAGGAGGCACCTTTATAATTTCCGAGAATACCTGTGGTATAGTGTCAATGCAGCCTAGTGGGAATGAGTAGGTGCCGAAAACAATCCCAAACCTATTGTTCCAAGAACGAAACGGGACAGTCTCGTTCGATGAACAAATCCAGGCAACTTCAGATCTAATTTCGTTCCAGCGAGAAAAAGAAGGATCCAATGGGCTGGATCTCAACCTGTGGGGAAGGGTTTACCCTTAGTATGGGGTTCCGATCTTGCTTCGTCCTCCATAACTTTTTTCAGTGATTAACTCGACAAGGCAGGCAGATCATATTCAAAAAATCAATAATTGCGTTCACAGCAATTTCGTTTTGATCCGTGTGGATCGATAAAAATAGGGTCGTGTACGGATCCGTTCCGAACCCACTGTGGATCCGATCATTGTATCATTACACCCGGAACGGTCCACCCCTAGGTATAATTGATAGGGAGCCTCTATGGGATAGCAAGAGACTCAGCAAGGGACCAAAGACGAATGACCTTACAGGCTCCATTCTGATCAGTTGAGTGTGCTACAATTTATGAAGTCTGTCTGATTACAACGAAATTTGATAGGGAGCCTCTCTAGGATATCAAGGGAGGAATGAAATGGCGGGCTCCACCGTGAACTCCAGCTGATCGATTCGCGAGGCGTTTTTTGCAACATCCTCCGAGAACTAGCGAGACGTATACCTATAGGAAAGCATTTTGTAAACGAATTTTCCAGTAATTACGACCAAATTACTCGTCACTGCGGTTAACCCAGCGACAAATTATCACCGAAGTTTTTTCGGTGAGATTTGACTTTCACGTATGCCAATTGTGAACTTTTCCATATTTTCTTCTATTCTGATTAATAAAAAAAAGTGTTCTAAATACTTTTCACCTACTTATATTTTACCTATCTCTATTCAAAAAGTTGGTTCTGCCTACGCAAACTTCGTAAGTATTTTTACAATGTGGTGGTCGTTTAATAAATGTAGTCGAAAACCATCTGTCAGATCAACATTCCCTCCCCAACAACCGCTAGATAGGTATATATGTATATTTTTCATATACATATTCTATAGGGGGGGGGGGGGGGGTCCCTGTAGTTGGACACCTAAGGTGGCTTTCTAGCGAAATTTCTCGCTACAAAATCAGCTTTGGATCAAATCCTCCAACTTTAATTTTTCAAGTTTTCTATTTTTTTTTATTTTTTTTTTCTATTTAATAGCGTTCTTTACTTTCATTAAAAACAGGTTACTATATATTTTTAACACATGTAAAACATTTTGGATTTGATGGTGTTCATGAAATTGAAAACAATCGCTAATGTTCCTACAACATAGGAACGGCCGCCCCATCCTCCAATTCCAGTGGCCGCACTTTTCTCCGGGCACCTCGTATCCGAAGGGAAACCGCTCGAATTATGGCGAATTGTATTTTTACTTTCACCCATCCCACAAGGTTTGAAAATGGCTTATTCCACTTATTGGCGAGTACGTGGGTAGCACGCTTTACAAATATAGTGAACTCTTTTTCCATAGCCCCGTCGCACGAGCAAACCAAGGGGAGGTTTGCTCGTTTGTTTCAGGTTCTGTGAAAATACGATAAAATAAATGTTTTTTAGGATTGGATAAGTGTGGAATTACCAACCAATAATTATCAAATTCAAAAGTTAGTATGGCCCCATAGTTGGATTCCTACTTGTTCCTAACCATGGACAGAGGTGGTAGTTAGACACTTGTCCCTATTGGAAGTGTCCCTTTAGTTGGACACTTCTTTTCCTCTGATCTTAAATTCATAAATTGTTCAATTGTTCCGCATTTACTTAATATCTAAAACAAAATCTGTTTGAGGAAACTTCTGCCTACGGTTGAGTTTTCTTGGAAATAGGTCATTGTTCTTACCCAAACGATGAGTTTTGGTGAAAGCAATCGTGAACAAATTTCACACTGATTTTGAAGCGTTTTTATTTTCCAGTAATTATAGGTTCTCTTAAGAAACTGCACGTATAAATATGTTGATGACGTTTATTCATACCGTGTGTCAAAATAAATTTAAAATAAAATGTTGACTTAAAAAAAAAAAAAAAAAAAAAAATTACATCAATGGAACCTTTCAGAAATCTGTTGGCGGAAAAAAAAAAAAACTAGATAAGAACAACAATACAAGATAAAGAAGAAGATAAATATAAACAAGAGGCATGTTTTACATGAAGCCACCTTTTAGGAGCCTCTCGAAAAAGGGGAAAATATTTTGAATCTTGACTTTGACTCAAATTTTAATTCAGAAAATATAATTGTAAAATTAGATTTAAATGCTAACATGAAAAAGAGGAAAGTAAAAAAAATTTACTAATAACAAAAAATAATAATAACAATAGTACCTAATAAGAAACTGTACCTTACTGTACCTGTATATCTCTCAATGCATGGTTGGTTAGGAAAATGAAGGAACTCTGGTGAAATTTCTAATCACGAAATCAAAATGGTTTAAAATCACCAGATATGTCACTAAAAAGAGTATGTCACTTATACAATACGATATTTTACGAAAATTCGGTCATAAGATCATGATGCATGACTGGAACTTTTCCATCATAATTTTGTGCAAAATTTTCTTAAAGACGTAGTTATTTGTTGATAATTTTGGTTTGACTAATTATCTGCCAGAAGTTACAAAATTAACGGTTTCTGGAAAATCTTAACGGGTTTTTATTTATTTTTCCATGGAGGAGTTAGGACACCAAAGGGAGAAGAATCCCACTCCTTTCCTTTTCCCATCTGCCCTACAGGTCTTAACGTAATGCCTCTGAGGTAGGACGCGGTGTATTTTATTCTTCAGTAAATTCAATAATTGTTGTATATTCTTCTACCTCTCAGCCATTAGCACATAACTATCATTTCTACTTATCGAAAATAAAATATAAATAAATAGGTACATTTACCATTAACAAAATCATACCATCATATTACCCTTTCATTTCTTTTTTTTCCATTCTCTCTCTTTTTGCTTCAAATTCTAACCCCCATCCCCTTCTTTTTTCCCTTCTGCCCTTACTCGTCTCAATGTAGAGCCACTGAGGTAGAACTTCAACAAAAATGCTATTCAGTGTTTAAAGAAAAGCTGTTTTTGTTAAATGATCATACAAAAACACCTAAAACTAAACTCGGTACTCGGTAGATATTTATTAATTAGTTTTAGGAACTGTTTTTGGGTAATGAAATTCCAATACCTAGCATGATCGAACAAATATTTTAATTTGGAAGATTACTTGATTGAGGGCCAAAATTACGAACATTTGGATTGAGCATTTTCTAATTGCTGTGCAACAACCTCCTTTTAGATCGCCTTGAAATTGATTAGGTAACCACGGATTTCCAAGTATAGGGCCATCAAAAAGCTAGGTTTGGCCTTGCAGTTAAACGACCGTCTAACTTTGGGGCCAGAAGCCGTTTTGATGTTCCATTAATTGGACAGTATTATTGTAAAATAAAAATCAGTTCTCACGGTCTATTTCCTGGATGAATACATCGAGAAAACACTCGACTTTGCAGAACAATAATTGGAATCCACAAAACCATAATAACAAAGCAGGAAATCCTTACGAATAAAACCATGTTTTCTTACCGAAATCAGAAGAAACATTTAGCTTCTCGACAATAACACTATCAAAATGAACTGAGCAAATCAATTTCCACTCAGAGGTTACAATAAGCTTTCCCATATGGAGTGGTGATAATGTATTCGGCTGGGAACAGGATCCAAAGTGAGTAAAAGACCGTATCCTTAGTGATCTAGGAGAAAGACCCGATGTGTCCAACTTTAGGGCCAGGTCCAACTATAGGGCCTATTAACCTTTTATGTACACTTTTTTTTTTTTTTTTTACAAAACTCTGCAAGGGGCACACCATTAAACTAAAAAATGAAAAAAGTGGGGAGGACGCCCATGTTTACACGATGCCGGCCCTAGGGATGAGGGAAGTCGCAGAAGGATGAAGAGGAAGAAAGGGATGAGATGCTGGCTGATAGAGAGACAATACCAAGCCCACTGGCCTTGGCAGGTGCGTGAATATAGGCACTGGGGACACCAGGTAGGAAGCCTAGCCAAGAGCACACAGCAGAGCGAACTTCACAATCCTAATCAAGCAACCTCCCTGCAGTAAGACTACCAATGACTAGCCCATAGGTTAGCTTTGGCAGTAAGTACGTGGAGAGGAGGCCCAGCTTCTGCCATGCCTTTAATGGAGTCTTGGTGATAAAAGCTAGTGCCCCACCAAGGTCCACACGACATGCAGCAATGGTGACCAAACCCATGAAGTCAACTCCAAGTTACCGCCAAACATCCAGCACGGATGCTGTGAGGATGGGTAACTGTCCAGTGACAAAACACACTTCATCCACCACCTTCACCTGATGCTGACGAACTGACAGGACCAAGGAGACTGACTCACGTTTATCTGGGTTAACCTTCAATCCACACCTGGCTACCTGCTCAGTGAAGGCATTGAGGGTAATCTGCAAGCCCTCACGGGTTTCAGCAAGTAGGATGACATCATCGGCTAAATCCAATGCATCTACTCTCACCCCAGGGACGAGATCAAACCCTATTTCAGCTGGCAGCTTACCCAATGCCGTATCCACGACCAGGAGTTTGAAGAGGAGTGGTGACAGAGGATCCCTCTCGCCTACCCCACCCCATGACATTATCCCTTGACATCTTGCCTCATGCCTAGAGGACAATCTGGCATCACGCCTTTGTGTTACAGACAAGCAACATACTCAATTAAACAAGCAGGTGCCCTAACACCACAAAGACAATCAGTCAGGGCAAAATGGCTTACAGTGTCAAAGATCTTGGCAACGTCCGGAGCGGCAAGATGGCGCTGCCATTATTTGATACGGACCAGCAAAATAATAGTATGAAGAACTGTTAGGTTCCCCACCGAGCCACCTGCTGGCCGAAATGCTCTCTGGACATCAAAAAATGACACCAGCCACTTGGAAGGGTGATGAAGTATCAGTGTGCACATGATGCCGTGCAAGGAATCCCTGGTGGAAGCTGGGGGTGCCACCCGTTCACCAGGATTGTGGCTGGGTGCACTCAAAAGTGGCTCCCAATAGTCAACAAACTCCTGAAGAAAGTTCATCCCCAGCTCACTCCAGTACCTCCACTGCTACACGAGCCAGATGCTTCCTCCACAACTTCTGGACATGCTGATATTCCCGCCTTCTTGCATGTTTCGCTGCTTTGTGACCTCCACAAGGCACCATTGTAGGAGGAATTCCTCCTTGATGCCCCGCCACGGTCGCTTCCTCAACCTGTGGGAAGATACTCTGCATATAGGCTGCAACCTCGTCTTCCAAGCCAGCAGAACCATAAACAGCCCGCCTTGCCAGGTCGTGCAGGTAGGCACTCTTATAACCTTCAATACTGCCTACCTGCTGCCCGAGCCTCAATACTTCATTCTTCAAGAAGACTGGAGGTCCCAGGGGAGGATTACTGAATGGCGAGCTGCTGTCCCACCCTGCAGGAGATGCGAAAGATGCCTCACCGCTATTTTCAGATTGAAAACGTTGTTGCAAATCACTTCAACAACCCCTCCCACCTCTGCCTCCTCTGCTGCCATTTGCCTCAAATCCTCAGAAGGTAGCCTGGGCCACTCTCGCTATATTGCAATCGCTGTGTTGGCCTGTACAGGATGCTCCTGCCAGACAAGGGCACTGAGGCCATGCTTGGAACTGAAGGCTTTCTCACTGTGGGCACACTGGTGGGCATGAATCAGAGCAGAGGAAGAGGATTAAGGGTAGAATGATGAGGAGGAAGACGAGGGGGAGGATGGATGACGCCTCTGCCTTGGGCGCCCCCAAGCGCCTCCCCTATGACCCCGCATGCCACAGGGCCAGCGAGGATTATGAGGCTCATTTTCTTTTGCATTCATTACTGTGGAGACGGTAGTAAAAAGGATCGGGAGACCCGCTGGCAAGAGCCTCCCCCCTAATCGCCAGAGATTCATTCTTCTACCTTCCGTTCACCCAGAGGGTGTTCGTGTTGCAGGGATATGAAGGAGCACCAAAGAGGTAAAAACACCGACAGATACCCTACCCCAGCAACCAGCAACGCACACACACACACACATATATACATTTCCTTTAAAAAAAAAAAAAAAAAAACAATTTCCTACATACTTATTTTATTATTATTATAATTAATTTTTAGTTAATTTTTTTTTTTTTTTTTGCCTAATCTGACTGTGTCTGCTTCAGAAAAAATAAATTCATATATATATTTTGCTATTGGCCCAATAATTCGGACCCAGATTTCGATAGAACACGCAGTCTAAAGAAAACTGATGCAAATAACCGGCAACTACAACAAGTCGAGAGAGCCTTTAGGTGGGTACTAGGCGCTAATCGTCCTCCAGGTCTCAATCTGAACAATTAGCCATCGATCCCATAAAATTTATCAGAATTTTGTTGATAAGTAACGATGGTAGCTGACACATGAAATTTCCAAGACATCTAGAATGACTTTCATTTCTCTAATTTCTGTGACAAAGATGAAAAATCGAAATATCAGATTCTTTCTTTCCTCCATATATTTGTGAAATTCTTTCTATATTTAAAACAAAGTGTATATATATATATATACATATATATATATATATATATATATATATATATATATATATATATATATATATATATATATATATATATATATATATACATTTATATATATCCTAGGGTTTGTTTGAGGGTGAGAAATAGGATAGCTTCTCGTATTTATTTGTTGTAGCTTAGCGCTGTTGCCGTAGTGGCCTCGTCAGAGCTTATTATATAGGGGGTCGATGGGTTGGTACATTTCCACGGGGCTCATAATTTTAGTATACATTTTCCAGTACTGTAGTCCTAATGTAGGTAGTTTTATTACAATCAGTACGGGGATCCATCCTCTTGTTGTTGTTCTAGACTGGTGTAAGTACTTGGTTGGTGTCTTCTTGGATGATGATCCCGTCGTCCCTGCGTCCCTCATCGCAGGTGTTCATATGTGGAGTAGTAGGCTTCAAGGAATACATCCTAGGGTTTGTTTGAGGGTGAGAAATAGGCTAGCTTCTCGTATTTATTTATTGTAGCTTAGCGCTTTTGCCGCAATGGCCTCGTTAGAGCTTATTGTATAGGGGGTCGGTAGGTTGGTACACCAGTAGGCACCAACCAAGTACCTAAACCAGTCTAGAACAACAACAAGAGGATGGGTCCCCCTACTGATTATAATAAAAATACCTGCTCCAATACGAAGTATTGGAAAAGATATACTAAAATGATGTGACCCATGGAAATGTGTACCAGCCCACTGACCTCCTATACAATAAGCTCTGACGAGGCCATTACGGCAAAAACGCTAAGCTACAACAAATAAATACGAGAAGCTATCCTGTTATTCACCATCAAACAAACAAACCTTACGAAGCATTCCTTCAAGCCTACTACCCCACGTATGAACACCTGCGATGAGGGACGCAAGGACGACTGGATTATCATCCCAGAAGACACCAACCAAGTACCTACACCAGTCTAGAACAACAACAAGAGGATGGGTCCCCTTACTCATTGTAATAAAAATACTAACTTTAAGACTACAGTATTGGAAAAGATATACTGAAATTATGTGCCTCATGGAAATGTACCAACCCATCGACCCAATAAGCTCAGAAGAGGCCATTACAGCAAGAGAGCTAAGCTACAATAAATAAATACGAGAAGCTAGCCTTTTTCTCACCCTCGAAAAAACCTTGAAGCCTACTACCTCCCACACACACACACACTTTTTTTTTTTTTTTTTTTTTTAAATATAAAACTCCCTTCAAAGGCGGAGGGGGCACACCACTAAATTGAAAAATGAACAAATAAAATAGAAAGGTGGGGAGAATGACCAGGTTTACCCGACGCTGGTCTAGGGATAAGGGAAGTTGCAGGATGAGGAGGAAGAATGGGATGAAAGCAAGTGCCCCTATAAAATGACCACCAGTTAAAGGAAGAACCCCCCAGGATGTGGGTGGTGATACCACGGAGCACTCCTGCTCAAGTAACTCCGTGGCGCTTTTCCCACACCACACCCCGTGCCATGACACGGTTGCAGCCATGACCTTGATATTATTGGTCGCCACTCCTTTTAGCTCGGAAATTGCTTACCGCAGGTCATTTCTATCATACTTATTTATTTTAGCCCGCCAGGTCTGCTCCATGTCCTTGCTGCCACTGACAACCTGGACATCCAGGATTATGGCAGACCCATCTGGCTTGACGGCAACGCTGTCCGGCTTCTTGCCCCAGTCACTCAGCATGTGAGTCTCTCTCTCTCTCTCTCAACAGTCCAACTGCAGGATGACAAAGCGCCTGCTATCTTCTTGGCGACTGCCAGAGTACGAGAATGTGGCAGTGAGTACGAGGACACTGCTGCACCAACTGAAACACATTCTCATTTTTACCCCGACAGGCAAGGCAAAGGGTGTCCATTGTCCCACGACTACTCCGTGAACACCTCACCAAGGTGGATAGTGTGGCCATCCTGACAGCATAAAAACGGCAGTAGTCGCAGGCCCCAATGCCCTCTGAAGCCCATTCTATCCACTGGGAAGAAATGGGGGATTCAGAGCACTGTCGGAGTTCTTTACCATCTACTGACTCATGTAGTGCATCAGCGAACTCAGCAGATGAGCTGGGTTTCGGAGCAGTTGTTGTGGTGTGACCGAGCAACACCACAACAACTGCTGCCTGACAAAGTCCAGGTCAGCAGCAGTGAGGGCCACCTCCCAGCTTGAGCCCCTAAGGGCAAGCAGGTGCAGGCGACGTAAAGATGGGATGCTGGCTGAGGGAGAGACAATAGCGAGCTCACCGGCCTTGACCAGTGCGTGGATATAGGCACTTTGGACACCATGTCAAAAGAATAGCCAAGAGCGCTCAGCAGAGCAAACTTCATGATTTCACTCTAGCAGCCTCCCCGCAGTAAGCCTACCAAAGACTAGCCCATAGGTAAGCTTTGGCGGTAAGTACGTGCGAAGGAGGCGCAGCTTCTACTGTGACTTTAATGGAGCCTTGGTGATAAGAGCTAGTGTTCCACCAAGGTCCACAGGGCTTGCAGCAATGGTGGCCACACCCATGAAGTCAACTCCAAAGTACCACCGAACCTCCAGCACGGATCGGGTGGGGATGGGTGACTGCCCTTTGACAAAACACTCCTCATGCACCACCTTCACCTGATGCTGGCGACCCGACGGGACCAAGGAGACCCGCACTTATCTGGGGTATTCACCAAACCACACCTGGCTAGCTGTTCAGCAAAGACAATGAGGGCGATCTGCAAGCCCTCACGGGTTTCGGCGAGAAAGATTACATCATCGGCAAAATGCCAATGCACCCACTCGCACCCCAGGAGCCTTGATCAAACCCTATTTCTCTGGCAGCTTATCCAAGGCCGTGTCCACGACCAGGTTGAAGAGGAGTGGTGACAGAGGATCCCCTGGCGTACCCCGCACCTAATGACAACATCCCCTGACATCTCACCTCGTGCCTCGAGGACCGTCACGCCTTCATGGTACAGGCAAGCAACATACTCAATTAAACGACTACTTGCCCCGACACCACTAAGACAATCGGTCAGGGCGAAATGGCTTACGGTGTCAATGGCCTTGACAATGTCCAGAGCGGCAAAATGGAGTTGCTGTTTCTTAATACGGGCCAGCGAAATGACAGTTTGGAGAACTGTAAGGTTCTGCGCTGTGCCATTTGCTGGCCGAAATGCTCCCTGGACGTCACCTATGACACCAGCAGCTTGGAGGCGAGATGCCAGAATCTGTTGGAAGTGGCGGAAGACTACAGACGATATAGATATCGAGCGGTAGCCTCCAGGCCCACTCAACCCTTTTTTTGGGCCCTCTGCTGCCATTCGCCGCAAATCCTCAGAAGCATACCTCGGCCGCTCTCGCTCTATATCAGTTGCAGCGTTGGCCTGTATATGATGCTTCTGCCAGACGTGGGCACTGAGGCCCCGCGTGCCAATGGGCCTGCGGGGGTTATGAGGCTCAGCGTTTCTTGCTTCCATAACGGATGGACTGGATGGACTGGCATATATAAGAATGGACTGGAGACCCGTTGACACGAATCTCCCCCCTAATCACCAGCGGGTCATTCTGCCACCCTCTCTGCCACACACACACACACACACACACACACACACACACACACACACACACACACACACACACACACACACACACAATATATAATATATATATATATATATATATATATATATATATATATATATATATGTATTCAACGAAAACAAAGTGAGTTGGTAGCGTCACTGCTAAAGTTTTCCGTTCCCATTTTGTTGGCCGTAGTAATAAGTTCAAGTTACAAATCAGTTTTGTGTGTCAGATGGAAAATTATTCAGAACTACTCTCTCATGTTGAATATTTTTAGCTAAAATGTCTGGCTGCTCTTGTAAATAACATACTTACATTCGATGTCGTATTGTCGTGGAGAACGGTTTATTATAGATCATCGATGCCGTGGCCCAACTATTTTATTTGTAGATTTTCATCTATAAGCAATGATAGGCCGAGGCAGTCCTCGTAAGAAGTATCTGTGTGTGACCGTTGCAGAGCATGACGCCACCACTGCATCATGCTTTGCTCTACAGTTGGGCAAGGTACCTCCTCATGGGGCACACTTCAAGTTTGATTACCTAGTGGGGAGAACTGGTTCGACCTATCACTCTCATATCGAATTCCTGTCTAAAAGCTTATGCTTAACCAAACCTCTCCTTCCTGTTTTAACCCACGGGATTTTGCATTCCAGATACTTTCCTATGTACTCCTTGAGATTTTGCATTCACTTCTTAACGTCTCAAAAATGAAGCTGCGGTTGTTACAATAATCAGATGGACATGGGATTCAATAAGAAGTCGGCTATTGCTTTCCAAATGATATATTTTTATGCAAATGGGTTTCAAAATAGTAAACATTCTAAAGACCTAATGACTAAATCAATGAAAAATTCCTCATTGCCCTATCTACAAACAGATTATTATGAATGAAATGAATACAACTACCAATAAATTACTACATTGAAATGAAATATAAAACTAACCACAATCTCTTGTGGCCCCCAACAAAGCCACCACCTCCGATTTGATTTAACGTCTAACCAAATCGGATCAATTGAAGACAATCAACGTCCTTTTCAAGGTACAAATTCGTCAACATAAAGCTAGAGGAATGTTTTCCAGTAGGGAACATAAAAAAATATATATATATGCCTACCTATGTAATAAGCACGCCTGAAATCACAATTGAATCTGATTTAGAAATATCATTTTTTATTTCCAAACCTAATATAGTCATTTAAGTTATGATTTCCTGCGTGACTATGTTGAGCAAGATTCTATAACAGAAGACTGATCTCTTTTGGAAGAATATGAAGGCGGATTAAATGAACGAATCCCGACAGTTTAGGCAAAATATAACGATTGATTGAAAGGAGCCTTTTGAAAAATTTGTTGAGCAATATATATATACATACATACACATGCCACCATGGTCCACTGACCATACTTAGGTCCCTTCACCAAACTTTACCTCTCCATACTTTACTTCGTGGCTTCTCTGTAATATATATTAATAATTTAGTAAGTTTGAAAAGTAGGATATTATTAGGATATTTACCAACTCTTCCTACCGATCGTTTACCTAATAGTATTGGCTCCACAACTCCTATTCATTATTCCTAATAATATCGGTGTAATGCCAGGTTGACCATTTTTGAACCAGCTTGCCTTTTTCGGAACGATATTCATTTGTCCAATTTCCTTGCGTGAACTAACTTGTTGATGTCGTTGAATGTTGTGACCATGGGTGAAGCATTCTCTGCTATCGTTGTAGGTGCTATGCAAGCGTTGTGTAAAACTTCACATTTCGTTCCGTCCTGTCCATCTTTAGCCGCTTTCATATACCTGAAACCACAACATGATTTCGTTCATCATACATGTTTGTTACATAAAACATTGCAGACCAGGAAGCTTAAAGTAATAACTGTCGAGTCCTAATTTAGTGTTTATATGGTCCTGCACTATACAGGATCATCTGTACCGCTCCGGGCGGCGCGGTGCGGTGTACGGCGCACAGTGGGGTAAGAGTGGAAAAAAACACTAGAATAGAAGTATCGATCTGGACGCTGTTTTGAACGTTTTATTTTATTATTTTTTATATTTTTTTATTATTTTTTATTCCTAGACAGTCAATGAATTCGCCATTTCCACACTATAAAGGCTTTACTTCCGAAAGGTATGAGTTCAGGACTTGACAGCTTGTCTGCTTGTTTACTCAGGTCTACTAGAAGATTAGCCAGCCCCATTTTCTGCTGCACGCAGTGCTTATTATATGAAAGCTCCTTAACTTTGAAAAATTAAGATTCTTGCGTATTCAAAGATGTGCGCGAACCGAACAAAGCCTTGTCAGAAACTTGTTTTTACTCATAGCTGATACATTAAACTACTACTGCCAAGAGTTTCGTCACCGTCTTTTACTGTAAGTGGTGTCAGTGACGTTCGAAACATTACCAGAAGGTGCGGATTCCCTATCACTCAAAAGAGTGGGTTTGTCCAAACAAACTTGTTTGAACAGAAGGAAAGTTGTAGAAGATGGAATTCTGCATCGACGACATTACCGCCAGCTCTCTAACTCCTTTTCTCAATTGTTGGAGATTTTTCAAAGCTTTTGTGACCTCCTCACCATTAATCCGTCATAAAATATAAATACCCCATTTCTCGAACATTTATACCTACCAAGAGTTTATTTGAAAAATAATTATAAAAAATAATAACAACAGCGAAAATGTATTTAATAGACACCCACATATTTTTTTGTTATTTATATTTATTTATAATAGAGACCTACCTATAAACTACGGAAAACGAGGAAAAAACGAGAATGTCATGATTTTCGGAATTACCCCTCCATTCAACCCTACCGATTACAAATTAAATAAAATTCCGAAGGTTCCGGAATTATTTTCGGTCTTCATATATCTCGATTCTGAGGAGAGATATCAAGATGTAAAAAAAAAGTCATTCGGAAATTAATTCATTTAATTATTTCAATTATGATCCGTGTGAAGGAGAAAGGGAGAGACACCATAAGGTAAGAGCGAAAGAAGGACCTTATTAGGGCCCGTTCGACAGAACTGGGTAACCTGAAACTCGGGAGAAACTCCCAAGTTTCAGCAAATTTAGCGTTCGACAAAATGCGATACCACCTATTTTTTCAGGGAGTAATGTGACACCCCGATTTGTGTGTGTGGGGGGGGGTTGTTATTGTGACTCCCGTTTTCTATTGACTGAGAAAGTGAGGGCGAAGTAAAGAACGAGCGGGCGCAAATACAATGTGGCTTCAACCTTTCGTTTATTTTCTTGATTCTTGTCCTACTCCACATCGATCTTTCTGAATAAGCCTACCTAAATTCATCCTTATTTTTTCACACTACAATAATCAATTCTTGAAGATACGAGAAGGCTTATAGGTAATTACGAAGACTGGGATCGTCGACCACGATCAGACAGAAATCGTAGTCCAATTTGGATGTTACGCGTGAAAATGAATGAGGAATAAGTACCCGCCCTTGGGTTCGTAAAACGTACAATCTCCTATTATTATTATGAAAATAATTACATTTTGAGAATATTGAGATTAATACAGTACGATGGTTAGATGTTTTCAAGAATTTGCCAAGTTTCTGCAAGTAGTAGATAGCAGTATCATCAAAAGGCAGGGGGTCCCGGCCTGACGGAAGGGAATGCGATGACGAAATCTCGGAAAAAAACGACTTGCGTAGTTTAGCACAGTTTATCAAGGAATATAAAAATTATAGGGCAATTATGAAACATACACATAGACAGGTAGGTATCCTCATACATTCATTCATTCATCGATCGATTTCGGTTCTTCTAGGCTTGGTTGGTTGGAATCAAGGGAACGATAACCTCAGCTGACTACAGGTACCTACCTATCTAAATATTAGTTCTAAAATCTAAAAAGCTTGAATGCTAAAGCTCTAATGTAAACCGAAGTGTGCATTAAAAACAAAAAGAGTCCGAGACTACCACAGCCAAGAATGTCAAGATAAGTTTAAAAGTTACCCATCAATGCAGCGAAAAGAAAATGATTTGTATGAGTGTCATCACAGTAGGGGACGGGGAAAGCAATTTCATCACAACAATGTTGCCAAAAATGTCGCCAAGACTTCATATTCTCATGGAATTATTCGTATATCCATGCTAGAACTATAATTCCATGGAGTTTCGCCAAATAATCGATTCTACATTGTGATACACTCCGACACTCCGATATCGATTTTATCGAACGCAGTTTTGGGTTATCCAGAATTTCGATCAATGAGGGGGTTACAGGAAACTCGGAGTTCCCAATTTTTGTCGAACGCTTCGAGGTAGGTAGGTACTCCTAAAATGTAGCCTGTCGCTCCCCCCCCCCCCCCCCCCCCCCCCCCCCGCCAACCATACTAGTCTGATTCTACATGGTTAAATGTAATTTCATCATTGATGATAAATGAATTCTAAACGAACCGACATTTTCAGATTATGGATTAGTTACATTTATTTCAATTTTATTGCCTCATTGATGACAATCAGTATCTATACAAATATATTTTAATGATAAATGGAACTTCTAGGTTATTATAAGGCTTTTAAAACTCACTATTGTACTAAAATATTTTATATATTTAGGGGAATATGAAAAATCAGAATACATTGTAGGGACTCATTCGATCCCTCGGTGCAGACTGGGATACCAAAAAAAAAAGTTTGGGTCCATCCTACGATTAATATTCTAGTTGTGTACCCGAAAAGCGTAGTTAGGGATCACTCTAAATTCCTCTAAAACGAAATTGAATGGTTGATGAGTGTTTATGTTTCAGTCACGGTATTAGTAGCACAAGTTTGAAAGAGTTCTATGGACATTTACGAGATAAATGATACGTGGGTACATTCATACGAAGGTATGCAGAGGCAGCTATCCACTTCAAAAATAAGTTAAGTTGTCTGTCAAAGAAGCGGTCATCGAGAATGTGTTGCGAGAACGACCTTTTTTGGCCCATCTGTTCTCAAATATTTTTTAGCCCATTATTGTTATGTATTACAGGGTATTTATACAGGCTAGCCTTCTGATGTAACGGGCTCTAACGGGCACATAATGAAACCTACGGTCCTTTGAGGACTTGAGAAAATTCCACATGGCTAGAATAAAATTTCAAGTAGTCACCCGGTACGTTTTTGATTTTTCATTTTATTTTATTTATTATTATGTTACCAACATTATGATTTACCATTCGCATTGAGTCATTACGGCACGAAAAACGTTGGTATTTTGGCGTCTTTAGTAGTAGGTCAAATATTGTCAAATGTTGATAATTTAATATAAAACTACTTGCAATCTAATAAAAATCCGTGACAAAATTCTGACATGATATTGTATAAATTTGATAAATGGAAGGTAGATAGTGACTGGGGAGGGGGGGAATAAGTATTTCAATTAATCGTTGACCATCTGAGGTACAGCTGCTCCATCTTCCAGCCCCAACGGTCGAACCTTCCTTCGAGACCCTCTTATACGAAGTGAAACAGCTCGAATTATGGCGAACTGAACCCATCCTGAGAGTTGTGAGTAGGGACGGTTCCATTTTTCGGCCAGGACGTATGCTGCCCGTTTCTGACATGATGGAATATTGGAAGCAGGTGAATCTTGGTATCGTGAAAGGTAGTACCACTTACTTAATATGAAAAGTTATTAGTATAAAATCTGCGAAGTAGAGTAGTTTTGTATACCTGAAGAATCTGAGTATTTCAGGGTTGTCGGATGATGGCTTTCGCAACTCATTCAGCTCTCTGGAAATAATTAAAATAAAAAATACTATTAAAACGGCAAAGGACGACCAAAGGGGCTGCTTTTATTGATAAAGGATGTTGATGTAATAATGCTCTTTACACCGTCTATTCAATTCAATAAATCTTATTCATGAAAGAATATTGCATAGGTTTACGAACAAAATATATAAATTACTGAAAAAATATTGTCAATCAAAGGCTATGTCCTAACGACGGGAAAAGAGCAGTAACCAAACTCTACATATACGTAACAAATCAATTAATTACTATGAGGAGCAAGAGTAAAATATCTTATAAAAGAACACTAAAAAATAAAATAAAAATTGATTGTATTCAAAATGGTTGACGAAAATACATAAGGAGAGAGAGAGAGAGAGAGAGAGAGAGAGAAGTAAATATTCAGTAAAGGGGCCTGCGACTACTGCCGTTTTTATGCTGTCAGGATGGCTACACTATCCACCTTGGTGAGGTGTTCACGGAGTAGTCGTGGGACAGTGGACACCCTTTGCCTTGCCTGTCGGGGTAAAAATGAGAATGTGTTTCATGTGGTGCAGCAGTGTCCTCGTACTCACGGCCACATTCTCGTACTCTGGCAGTCGCCAAGAAGATAGCAGGCGCTTTGTCATCCTGCAGTTGGACTGTAGAGACTGAGAGAGAGAGAGAGAGAGAGAGAGACTGACTGACTGACTGACTGACTGACTGACTGATTTATTTATTTATCTGTACATTTTTAGGCCTATACGCCCCACTCTTACAAATATCCAGAAACCGTTATAGCTAAACTTCACAACGTCAGGCAATTAATTAACTTTCCAACAGGCACGTAGCCAGAGGGGGGGTCCATGGGGTCCGGACCCCCCCCCCGAAATGTTTTGATGAATTAAAAAATCATTCATGGTTAGAGTAGTATCTATTATTTCACTAGCACGAATTACCAACAGAGAATATTCGTCTGATGTGAAATTCTTCAGATATTATTTTTATAATACTCATAGGTTCTGCTAATAGCTCCAATATGTAGAGGTAAGATTCCTGAAATAAGAAGTTAGATATTTCGGTACACGGACATGTGTCATGTATACGACCTTAAAGACAGATCAACGCCTCTAGCACTATACCTGAACGACCCGCGTAAGCCTTGCCGTGTAGCAACTCTTCATACCTTTCAGCACTCCAAATTTTTATTATGGTGTTCAGAAGCCTTCTGACATCTTCCCCTGAAGAGATTCCTTTCTCTCTCTGGAGGGCAGTACTACAGAGGAAGAAAATTCTCCCCGAATCTCGTATTCCCTCGGCTAGCCCTTTCACTTCATCAGCAAGGAGTGACACGCCGATCGCTCCCTGAGGTAACTCATACTGCTTTCCTTGCAGACGCATGGCTCTCTGCTACAGCATGTCCCATCTTAATGTGGTCCAGCCTCCTGGAGAATTTAACATCCCGTCCCCGAAGCCTCTTATGAAATAGTTCTGAATAGGATCAGCATTTGGTATTGATATTATACTTTGAGTACCACGGTTGGTATTCAGGTTCGCAATATTTGGATGTCTGGAGCGTATATGTAGAGTGAGTTCTCTTCTTGTAAAGCCTCTAGAACAATGGGGACATTGGGTTGCATTGTCTCTTTGACTATTCACCAAGAAATCATCCATGTTACTGAGCTACATAATTACGTTGCTTCAACGATATCACAACAATAACAATAATTAAGTTAACATTTTTGGAATGAGTGAATGAGACAGAATTTGGCACTCAACTTCGAAGTAGGAATTTGAAAAAGTATGACTGGTAGTGTGAACCTGTCTGGTACGTTTTCCATCGGATTTCGGTAAACAAAAAAAAAGGAAAAAAAAAAAAAAACCGCGATCTAACGCTTCGAAAATCGATTTTCTGCATTGCGTGGAAATTCACACAACACATCACCATCCGTTTCGGGATTAGAAAATTCATAATTTTACTTCATGGGATCTTGCAGTTATGGGAAATTTATCTATCCTATGTTCGTCACGGGGTTCTGTATTCCGCCCCACACTCCTCACAATATCCTACGGGGAGAATTTTCCTAGATGTCTTCCTAACTTTTACGTTACGGGATCCTGCAGTACCTTAGAAATTAAGATTAGAAAAATACCTTAGAAATAAGATGGGTAACGAACGCCTTTCTAATTTGACCATGATGTAAATTCATTATCCACTGTCGTTCGCGGCTGATAACGTGCTGGATTTGATGTATTTAAAAGCAAACAGAAAAATCTTACTATAAACGTTTTATGATCAACTAAATACCTAAAAATTGAACTTTTATTATTGTATAAAGATCAAGATTTATCATGATTGTAAAAAATTGTTTTAACTGTCACCTGAAATCCTTATTATGTACCTACCTATTAAAATATGTTTGCCTTATTGAAGATAGTATTTCATCATGTTTGTAAAACATTTCTTCTCCTGTGACTTAAAATTCGTATTTTAAAATTTATTGAAATGGGAAGAGAGCCGGTGGGCAAGGGGGGGGGGGGATCTGGACCCTCCCCAAGGCAAAATCCTGGCTACGTGCCTGCTTTCCAAGTAAATAATAGAAATAAAATAACACTTCTGAAAAGACACATCATTAATATTATAATGTCCTTTTTTTACTCAAGTCCCATTTAAACATCATTTTTCTTTGTACTTTTTGAATATCAACATCACAGTAACTTCACACATCATATTATCAATACATATTATCATATCATCAATCATCATATCATTATATTATCAATTATTAACTATATTTTAAATTATCACGAACTACATTTAACGTAAATGATCATTAAGTAAGTATTTTTTCTTTAAATATTTTTTAAACATATTAACAGGTTTTCCTTCTTCATACAACATAAAATTCTCATTAAAAATTCTGCTACCTTCAACAACAAACGAATGCGCAGCACTAGCAGACGAAACCGAGTAAATAAATATTGTGGCTCTTTCGTTTTCAGCACTTTATACATCAGCGTAGCTACACTTAAATTACGACGTTGTTTTATTTTTAACCAATCTAATTGGCGATAATACGGCGTAACGTGTTCGTCATACCGTAAGTCGAAAATGAAGCGAATTGTAGCATTCAATGCCTTTTGTAAATCACTATTATTTCTTTCTAACATATCTGTGTATAAGCAAGAACAGTATTCAAAGTAGGGTATTATCAGTGCTTGTACGAGTCTAGCCTTAACGTACTGGGGGAAGTGGTGTGCAAACTTTTTCAATTGATGGAGGGCTTTGAAAGTACTATTTCTAGTATTTGTAACTTGTGCCTCCCAGGATAAAGTTTTTGTAATTACAACTCCTAAATTCTTAACTTCATCCTGAAATTCAAGATCTATCCCATCTACTTGAATTCGGCGAACCATATCAAACTTAATTAATTTCAGCATACGTGAGCTTCCTATAACTATAGCTTTGCACTTTTCCGGATTCATTTTTAAGCTATGCTTTTTGCACCATCTCACCAATTCGCTAATTTCCAGATTCAACTGCGCTATCAACATTTCTAAATTTTCAGGATAAGCCGACGCATACACTTGCAGATCATCTGCATACAGCATATATTTACGTTCACAGTGCGCTCCTAAGACCGTTACTATCCTATTTATAAATATGATAAAGCACAGAGCTGACAATACAGAACCCTGCGGAATGCCGACCGAAATCTCTCTCCAACTTGAAAATTGGCCATCAGGCGTACGTACTCGCTGTAGTCTTCCATTAAGGTAGGACCAGAACCATTTTACCACTTCCCTACTTATTCTACTGCTGCAAAGAGTTGCGAGTAACAGATAGTGTCTAACTGATTCAAAAGCTCGAACAAAATCAAACAGAATCAGCACCGTGACCTTTCTATTATCGATATTTATTCGCATATCATCGATAACAGACGTTAACGCAGTCTCAGTGCTGAGACCTCTTTTGTATCCGGATTGGAATTTATTGAGGACGTCAGGCCGGTTACAAAAACGGTTTAAAAATGGCTCATAGACCACTCGGTCTAGCATTTTGGCCAATACACACAATATATTGATAGGGAGATATTCTTTGAGGCTGTGAGGATCAGGTACTCTGGGGACAGGTACGATAACGGATTTTTTCCACTCCTGAGCGTATTCGCTGTGCTCGACTGAAAAGTTAAAAATGTGAGTTATAACCTCCCCAACGGCCGGAAAAATCAATTTAAGAAAATCAGCCGAAATGTGATCGTGACCAACCGCTTTAGACGAAATTCTCTTTAAGGACTGTTCCACGGCCTCAACTGTGATCTTCTCAAACCTATAGTGTTCACATTCATAATTCCGCGCATAAATTTGGTCATAATATTCGAAAACATCCTCTTGCACATCCAAAACTTCAATTTTACAGAAATGATCATTCAATTCGTCAGCCGTAAATAACAATTTTTCTACATTTTTCTTTTTATTACTGACCCCTTGACCTTGTACAATTTTCCAGAAACCGGCAGAGCTAGTTAAATTATCATGAAACAATTTAGCGAAATGTTTGTTCTTTTTGTTCCTGAAACATTGCTTAACCTTATTCCTATGCTTTTTATACTCCTTCCAATCCTCCTCCAACTTCCCCTGAACCCATTTCCGGTACTTTACATCCCTTTCCTTCATCATCAACCTCAACTCATCATCTATCCATGGTGCTGGTGGTCTTGTGACCTTGATTTTCTTTAATGGTGCAAATTCATCATATAATGCCATTACGTTTTCAATGAGGTATGCAACTTTCTGATTGATATCATCTAGTTCATGTATCGCATCCCAGTTGACCAAAAGTGCTCTATGTAGCAATTTCGTTCGGTCTATATTTTTGTAATCCCTAATTGTAATAAATTTCTGTACGTTTTCAGCTCGTTTCATTTTTAAGGCACAACAAATCAGATCGTGTTTGGAGAACGCGGGTACTGGGATTTTACCATAAGTGAACACGAATTTCAGGGAATTGACAACAATAAGATCGATCAGGGTATCCGAAAGCTCGGTGTGGTGGGTGGGTTGGAGTGGAAGGCACTTCAGATTGATAGTTTGAAGAATTCTATTTAGTTCTCGACTGTACGCGTTGTCTTCATTCATATTTGAATTCAAATCGCCCATGATTACTACCTTTTCATATCGCGGCATTAATTGAACAATCGTATCAAAAACTTCAATTATTCCTCCAACTTTGGGTGGACGGTAAATCAGGGCGATAAGCACTTTTTTCCTTAATATTGTTACCTCAGCGAGAATATATTCAGGTGCTTTCGGGGAAGTAGAATCAGATCGGGCGACGACGCGAAAATCAATTGAATTTTTAAAATATAGGGCTATCCCCCCTCCGCCTCTACCTTCTCTATCAACACGCACAGTTCGATATGAATTTAATTGATACCTATCAGTTCCCATGGACGGTTTTAAAAAAGTTTCCGATATCCCAATTATATGTATAAGTCCATCATCAAAGATTTCGGCAAACTCATCAAAATGAGCATGAAGCGATTGAGCGTTTATGTGTGCAATTTTTACATCTCTATCATGACCCCGAAACACATCTTGCAATTTAACCCTAGCCTCGCCTGTAATAACTTAGCATTCTCCCCACCATCCATATCCTCATGAATTCATGGCTGAATGTTATTGATAATATTGAATATAAGTAATACGTAAATAGGATATGAGTTTTAATTAATAAATTATTAATGTGGAAATTGTAAACCTTAAAACTACAAAAAATGAAAAACAAAAATAAAGGAACTTCTTCTGTGCTATTACATATGATACTAATACTTGTGGTAATTACCAAGTTGTTACTTAGGGCTTTGACGACTCGCCAACCTTCTCCAGATCCCGTAGAATGGCCGCTGAACGAACGTGTGTCGCTTGCTTGTCTTCCTCGTTTTTCCGGAGATAAATTTTCCCGTTTTTTGTCCACAAAAACCGATATTGGTGGCGCCTTTTGAAATCCTTGGCTAAATTTAGCAGCTTCCGATTGTTAAAGGTCAAGCAGTTATTAACGTAAATTCGTGAGTTGTCTCCCTCCATTATTCCGATCGATCTGATTGATAAATCCTTCCACTTCCATGCTGCATTGAAGAAATGGTTGTTATCAATTTTACGGACAAATTGAATGACAATGATCCCAGGGGCACCAGTACGCAAGTTCGGGCGGGTGCGGAAAAAGTCCGATAGCATAGCCTCATCAATCGCAAAATCAACCGCATTTCCGACAAGTTTTATGACATCAGCCAAATTCTCGTTACTGCTCACGCATGGGACACCTGAAATTTCAAGAGTGTTTTCCTTCTGGGCCTGTTCAATTTCGTCAATTTGAATCTGCATTTCATCAAGTCTTCGAGTGACGGCGGAGTTGTTATCGGCAATATCGGCGACCTTGGCCTCGAGCCGGGTTACGGCAGTTGAAAGTCGAGATAAGTTGTCGTTGTTATCGCGGATTTCGTCCGAATATTTGCTCATATCTCTCTTCAGGTCTTTAATTTCATCTTTAATCTTACTCATTTCCGAATTAAACGCTGCGATGATCTCGACTTTGAGCGATTTCATCTGCTTGAGAACTTCCGAGTCGGGAGTAGATTGTGGTTGTTTACTCATGGCAACTTCTTTTCCAGTCTCTTGTGAAGCACACGAATCACAACACCACTGTTCTGTCTTATCACACGACCTCAGTTCAAGGTATTCGTCCTTCGAAACACCAGCGCAGTTCAAATGGAAAATCGATTTACAATACCAACAACTGAGTCTATGATGGTTATAAGCAAAACATTTTTTACACGCGGAGCACTGGCTGGACATCAAAACACGTCAACAAGTGGGAGAACTAATCGGGTGGGAGAACGACTGACACAGAGATGTTCACGCTAGAGAGAGAGAGAGAGAGAGAGAGAGAGAGAGAGAGAGAGAGAGAGAGAGAGAGAGAGAGAGAGAGAGAGAGAGAGAGAGAGAGAGAGAGAGAGAGAGAGAGAGAGAGAGAGAGAGAGAGAGAGAGAGAGAGAGAGAGAGAGAGAGAGAGAGAGAGAGAGAGAGAGAGAGAGAGAGAGAGAGAGAAGGTTAACTTACGAATAGTCAAATTGAGAACAAACAACAGGGTTTCTTCCAGATCTACTATACTAATTTTTAATTATGTGCATTGGTATGCCGAAGAACTCTTCATGACCTTAACCATAAATCTCAAATCGTAACCACTAATCTAGGAATCTCCACCACCTTCGTGAAGTAAATATTCAGTAAAGTACAGGCAACTTGCGAAGCTACCAACGGACAATCAACAGATATTTTACTTCCCCTCCCAGTAGCCTCATTAATAACCTCCTTCTTTTTTAACCAGTCACTCTCAGTCCTTTCAACTTTGTCACCGAAATACCGTTCCTTTGTCCGCCTAATGAGAGATATCTGCATGTTTTTAAATTTTTTGAAATTCAGGTTCCTATTGAACGGTTGCTTCAGTAGAACCCTTCCGTAGAACATCTCTCTTTCGGATGGAAAACAACAAGCCCCCTGTAATCGAGGGAGAAAGTTTTCACATCTTCCTACGAACTGATCTCTCATATTTCATACACTCATCGATCGGGTCGACTAACTTACTAGCAGATAGGTTTACATCCTCCGCTCAATCTTTTGCAGTCAACTTTTGTTCAAATTAAGTAGTTGGGCAAGGAAAATGCGATAAGAGTCACAAAATGGTGTGTCACACAGGACTCGATTACAGCAGGGTTATTTGAGAACATTTATTCTGGGCACGTAATAAAATGTGATCAGTTGGTACATGAACAAGTATCCCCAAAAATATGGTTATGCACAGTAATAAAACCTACAGATGAAATCCTTTCCCCATAATATTGTATTGATCTTGGATTTCAAGATAAAAAATTTAAATTTAAATCATCAGCGAGAACGCACTGCACAGAACAATCAGCTCTAGACAAAACACGTTCCTGACTATCAACAAACTAAAATACTTCGGATTGAATAAAAAGACTAGGTGACCTATATACTCTGTGAATTACCAAATGAACTTACCCTCAGTCAAATTCCACCCTCAAAACTGAAGCGCCATTCAATGCATCATCCCCAACACGATAATGTACGTCTTCCCTGCCTTAAAAAATAACATCGTCATTCTGATTCATGTGATAACTAGTAGAATGTGAATTCCTAATAGGCATCTAGAAGGCATCTTAGTACCGCCGAATCGACCCACACTTTCGTTTAATTTATAAAATCGGGTTTACACGGTTCGGCCGGGAGCCAACCCGAAAAACTGTCGAAATTTTGGTTGTGAAATGGAATGTTCGTACCTACTGATCAACAGCAACTCATCCACGAATGAGTTTTCTCTCCTAAACTCATCACAATTACAAAAACTGGAACAATCCGTTCAAAAAACCTAAAAACCATTATAAGCCATTGGAAATTCAAACTTTTTACTTAATGATATACCATACCAAATTAATTATACGATAGAAGTTCTTCTATTAAACATTTTCATTTACCTAACACTCACAAACTAGTGTATCGAATTTTAGAAGTTTCCAAGTATCCAGTCTATTTAAGGCATTCGTATCCTCGATTGGGACAGGACGAGAATCCACAGAACCATCCTTCATAATAAAAATCATTCCGCCCGTGAAGTAAAGCTACCGTTAATGAATATTTTGTTTTCAGGAAATCCTGAGGGAAGATCGTTCGCAGATTTATCCTTTTGTAAGATTCACTTGCTAACTTCAAAGCCTTTTTAATTCAATATTAGCATGCGAAATCACAAAATGACCAGCAGAATGAATCAATGTAGGTACCCCTCCTTGCCATACGCCACACGCTCAGACCTCACAGTCCATACCGGACATAATGCCTATCCCATTCACATCTGCAACGCGTTTCACTAACTCTCCCAGATTCTCAGACTCAGGAATTCCCCTTATCTAAACTACAGTGCGAACCGCCCCTTTCTGCAGATTGTCGGTAATGCACCTTAGTTCCAGACCGTCAGCTCTCAATTTCTTATTATCCTTCTTTAACTTTGCAGGTATTAGACCGGATTCGAATGAAAACCGGACCGGACATGACTTGCAATAAGGTCCTATGTAGTATTCGTATCATGAACCGAAACATCAGATTCCGCCACCGAATCCTACGACCTACTAACTAGATTTTGAGGCTTTTTACACCGGTCATTTGAGAGAGATCCCCCTTCTAAGAGAAGGTTGACGTTTGCTTAGGAGAGCCCGTCCTTCGTGGACTAGTCAAATATACCCGTTTGCCCCACAACTCTTTCCTTTCTTTCTTGAAATATTCCAGGGTCTTGCACAAGCCGGTTAATATGGGCCTAACATTTCGAGAATATTGCCATGTTGAATATATTAGTCCCGAGAACACTTCGAACAGTCTATCGCGAATAGAAATCCGAACCGAACGCAGTGAATACTGACTGTCAGTAGTTCATTAAAATTGATTCATGAGATCAAAAGTATTGGCTTTGTTGCGCACATTTAATCGTTAATCAAAATGAATGTTTGGGTAGTAGGAATCTGATCAACATTGTTCGAAGAAAAGCACGTGTGAAACCTTCAATTGAACATTCCTATCACCGGAGCGGGGAAAGAATTAGATAATCTCAAGCACGTTTTAGTAGATTATCTATCATCTCTCTATTTTCATTGATAAATTGTTTGTTTTTCATTCAAGATTTTTCTTTGAATATACCTATCATGATTATGTACCTACCAACTATAGATCTTTTTGTTCGGAATATAGAATGTGAATGAGTCGGAAGTACTTATTTCATCAACCTAAGGATGTAGTGCAAATAAATAAAATAAAGCCAAACTTTGTTTATAATCCTGAAAGCTCAACTCAACTCTTATAAAGAACTCAAAATCGTGAAAGATATTCAATGTCTGAAAAAGCAAATAAAAAAGATAAAATTATGGTAGTAGGTGTGTAAGTGTACCTACTTGATTATCTATCTCTATAACACTCCTTAATGTTTTCATCACTCAAATCCGGTTGGGCGGGAAGCAGTATTCAGGATTTGTATTCGTCATTTTTAACCTACCAACAATGACGGATATTAGGGTGAAAGTGCATTTCAAAATGTCGGTCAAGGCGAACACGTCCCCGACCTAGACTCGAGCTCAAGCCGCCCTCACCAAAAACTTTCTTTTCATTAGTCACTACCTTCAACTCGAAACACATATACTTAACTATAGCAAATCATTTCTTCTACTATTAATTTACAACCAACTGAAAACGGAGTTGTAGATATAATATCTATGGAGCGGGTTCCTAGGTTTTTATGTACCTACCTAACTACTTTTTGCAACCGAAAAATATTTCAATATCACTGTGATTTATTTTAGCTGGAACCATGAATTGTAGTCTAGTTGTGCAAAAAATATGGAAATTTTGGACTTGCCAACGTGATAGGGGTAGAGGGGTTTAGAGCCGATCCAATTCTTTTTAAGGACGTCCCTCTGGAACTAGGCTTTGTCAATAGAAGGATAACCTGGAATTGATCCAGTATGGTGCGGGCCAACCCACGCTTGGGAAACAAAAAATAATAACCCATAAAATCCATTTCAGACTATTCTTATACCGTATCCGTGAAAAAAAAAAACTGTAGGAGTGTGTGTGTATGTGTTTGTGTGTTGCTAGGGTCGGGTAATCGTTTGTCTTTTTATCTCTTTGGAGCTCCTTCATAAATATCCCAACCCAAGTCATGGTCTTACATCCCCGTCGTGTAACCTGGGTACCCTCTGGGTGAATAGAGGGTGGCAGAATGACCCATTGGCAATTAGGTGGGAGGCTTGTGTAACGGGTCTTCCGACCCTACTTTCATCGTCTCCCCGTTATGAAAACTGAACATGATGAGCCTCCTAAGCCCATTGGCACTCTAGGGAAGGTGCTTGGGGGTGCTCCAGGCAGGGGCAGTCATCCTCTCCCTCTTCCTCATCTTCCTATCGCTCCTCCTCATCCACTGCCACAGCAAATGGCCACCAGCGTGCCCGCTTTGAGAGAGATTTCAGTTCCGAGCGCGGCCTCTGTGCCCACGTCTGTCAGAAGCATTCTACACAGGACAATGCTGCAATAGGCATACAGCGAGAGCAGCCAGGTATGTATTTGAGAATTTGCAGCGAATAGCAGCAGAGGAGGTAGAGGCTGTGCATAATAGGGTACGCAATAATAATGTTTTCCTACAAGCACATTTTCCCATGGGCAGGATTTCCGCCATTCAATCTCTTTGCCTGAGCCTATAAGCCGCTTGTGCAAGATGCAAATAGTCGTGGGGCCTCGCCAGTGTCTCCTACAGACGTGGGGTAGCAGCTCACCCTTCAGCAATACTCCCCCAGGACCTCCGGTCTTCTTCTTGACGACTTGAAGACTGAAGTATTGTGGCTCAAGGGCAGGTAGGCAGTATTAAAGGGTATCAGAGCACTTACCTTCAGGAACTAGCAAGGCGGGCTGTTGAGGAGCCTGATGGGTTGGAAGACGAGGTTAGGGTTATGTACAGATGATCTTCCCACAGATTGAGGAAGCGACTGTGACGAGGCATCAGGGAGAGAATTCTCCTGCTTTGGTGCCCCATTGAGATCGCAGAGAGGCTAAGCAACCAAGGGGGTGGGAATACCAGTGGGTCCAGAGATTGTGGAGGAAGCGTCTGGCTCATGTAGCTGCGGAGGTAATTGAGGGAGCTGGGGATGAACAAGTTTTGCCTCCTCTTTAGGAGTTTGTGGAATTTTGGGAGCAACTTTTGACTGATCTCTGCAACAACCTCCCACCAGGGATTCCTCACACAGCATTATGTGCCCGCCTGTGCTTCATGATGAGGTACATAACTGCCATGTCAAAAACTCCACATCTGAGCTGGACCTGATGGTATTTTTGCCAGACGCTGAAATAAGCCCCAAAGAATGTCAAGCTGCTCATCCTTAACCTGTTACATCTATCGAAAGAACCCTAAAAGTGTTGACCCATGCCCAGACCATCTTCATCCTAAAGCAAGGGGGAAATGAGCCTGGAGGCTACCGTCTGTCGGATCACTATATCGTCAGTAGTTTTCCGACACTTTTAAAAGATTCTGGTACCTACCTCGCTTCCAAGTGGCTTGTGTCATAGGTGACGTTCAGAGAGCATTCAAGCCAGCGGATGGCACAGCAGAGAACTGTCTACAACTGTCATTTTGCTGGGCCAAATCAAGAAACGCCAACTCCATCTTTTACACTGGACATTGCTAAGGCCTTTCCCAGTGTAAGCCACTTAGCCCTGACCGATTGATTTTGGGGTGTCGGGGCATCTCCTCATTTTACTGAGTATGTTGCCTGTCTGTATCATGAAGGTGTGACAGTGTGAGGCAGGAGGCGAGATGTTAGGGGATGTTGTCCTACGCCAGGAGAATCCTCTGTCATCAATCTTTTCAACCTGGTCGTGGATACGGCCTTAGGTAAGCTGCTGGTTGAAATAGGGTTGTATTTCGCCTCTGGGGTCTGTGTAGGTACATTGGCTATTGCCGGTGTTGTTTTTCTACTCAAAGGCACCCTGAAGGCTTGCAGAACGCCCTCAACACCTTTGCTAAGCAGCTAGCCAGGTGTGGCTTAGTGATAAACCCTTCTAAGTATGGGTTGGTCTTCTTGGTCCCATCGGGACGCCAGCATAAGGTGGAACTGGTGGATGAGGAATGTGGGAGAATGCTGCTTGAGTTAGACCGTGAATTTTGCACTGCTATGGGCTCTTGGCAAGACTTCTCACCGGGTTCCCCAAGTGCCTATATCCGCACACTGGTCAAGACCAGTGAGCTCGGTTTGTCTCTCTTTCGGCCAACGTCCTATCCTTACAACACCAGTGCCTGCTTGCCCTTAGGGGCTTAAGCTTAGTGTCGACCACACAACTAGCTGCTGACCTCGACTTTGTCAGACAGCAGTTGTTGTGGAGAGAGTGAGCAACACAAACTGCTCCCAAACCCAGTTTATCTGCAGAGTTCACCGATGCTCTACACAAGTCAGTTGATGGTAAAGAATTTCGACGAATTTCTGAATTTTTCATTACTCCACAATGGGTAGAATGAGCTTCAAAAGGCATTGAGTGCCATGACTATCGATATTTATATTTATATAGTCACCTTGGTGAGGTGTTCAAGGGGTACTCACGGGACAGTAGACACTCTTTGCCTTATGGAATAAAATAAGAACCTGTACCATGTGATGCAGCTGTGTCCTCGAACTATCGGTGGCCACATTCTACGTCATGATGTATTTGTGGAGCAGAGAGCAGGTGCTTTGTCATCCAGTGATTGTGATGCCAAAAGGGAGAGACTATATCACATACTAAGTGACTGGTTCAAGAAGTGGGATATCATTGCCGTCAAGCCTGATGGGTCTAAGGCAGGTCGTAATTGGCAGCGTGGACATGGAGGAGAACTGGTAGGCTCAGATAAATGATATGACAGAAATGACCTGCAGCTGTAGGATACAAGACAAATAATTTTCGAGCTGTAAGGAGTGCCACCAATAACATGAAAGTCATGGCAATGACCGTGTCATGGTGCAGGGTGTGGTGCGGTAAAAGTGCCACGAAGCTACTCGAGTTATGAATCTTGATAGGAGTGCTGCGTTGTATCATCACTCGCATCCTGGGGTTTCTTACTTGAACTGTTGGTCATTTTATAGGGGCACTTTCTTTCATCCCACCCTTCTCCACATCCTTCTGCAACTTCCCTCATCCTAAGAACTGGTGTAGGGTGAACCTGGGTGTCCCCCTACTTCTTTTATTTTTTACCTTCTTTCTCCAGTTAATGGTGTACCCCGTCCGCTTTTGAGGGGAGTTCAGTGAAAAAAAAGAAAATAAATATATAAATAAATAAATTTAAAGAAAAGTTTCAAAGAATGTGTGTGTGCGCACTCGCGTACTTATATATGTATATATATATATATATATATATATATATATATATATATATATATATATATATATACTTTGGCACAGATGTGCGGAGGAAAATAGAACATATATAAAGGTAAATAAAAAGGAAAAACTCACGTTATAACGTGAGTTTTTCCTTTTTATTTTATTTATCTTTATATATGTTCTATTTTCCTCCGCACATCTGTGCCAAAGTATATTGTTCCTCTGAGACATTACTGAGCCCACCAGCCTTGACCTGTGATTGAAAGTAAGCACTGGGGGCACCAGGTGGGAAGCCTAGCCAAGAGCAAACAGCAGAGTATAATTCACGATCTAACTCAAGCAGCCTCCCTTCAGTAAGAAGGCCAAAGACTAACCCATAGGCTAACTTTGGCAGTAAGTAAAGGCAAAGGAGGTGCACCTTCTGCTGTGGCTCCACACGGATTGCTGCAATGGTGGCCACACCCATGAAGTGAACTCCAAGGTACCGCCAAACATCCAGCACGGATCGTGTGGGGATGGGTGACTGTCCTATGACAAAACACTCCCCATCCACCACCTTAACCGAATGCTGGTAACTCAACAGGACCAAGGAGACTGACCCACACTTAACCACCAAACCACACCTGGCTAGCTGCTCAGCAAAGGCATTTGGGGCAATTTGCAGGCCCTTATAGGTTTCGGTGAGTAGGATGACACCTTTGACCCTATTTCTGCTGGCAGCTTACCCAAGGCCGTATCCACGACCGGGTTAAAGAGGAGAGGCGACAGAGGATCCCCCTGGCAAACCGCGCACCCAATGACAAGATTCCTTGAGGACTGTCACGACTTTGACTCGTATATTCAATTGCGACAAAACTGGGCTTTTTTTACAGAGCTTTGCCAAACCGAACTCTGTGCGATAAGAATGACAAATCGCATGGAGAAAAAATGCCAAAACTCGAGATTGACCTTATTGCTCTGCGCTAACATAGTCGGAGAATTCGAGGATCCTCTAATCATTGGCAACGCTTTTCGACCTCGTTGTTTCAAAAACGTTAAACTAGAGCAACTAAAAATGTCGTGGAGAGCAAATAAAAATTTTTGGATGACAAGAGAAATCATGTCAGAGGGGTTGGAAATGTTCAACAAAAAAATGAAACGACAGAAGAGGGGTGTACCTACTCTTATCTATGGACAACGCAACCTGCCACCCTAACCTTCAGCTGAGCAACGTCAAGATCGTTTTTTTTTTTTTTTTTTTTTTTTTTACCAATACAACATCTGTTTGTCAACCTTTGGATTTCGGAATCATCAAGTGCTTCAAATCTCATTACAGAAACCTCCTTATAAAGCGTGTGATCAGCAACATTGATTCTGGAGCTGCGAATGCCTCGGAATTAGTGAAAAATGTTTCTGTTTTGGATGCGATCATGTGGACAATCGCTGCAGTGAAGTGCATTTCTGCAAGCGCTGTTCAAGGCAGGGTTCACTGATGATGCCTACCCAGTTCGCCCCAGAGAGTTCAATGCAAGACAACTCACAATTACCCACTGAAGACGAGCTTAGCGAAGAGATTGAAGGTTTGGTTCGAGATATCAGCGTTGACGTCACAGCAGAACAGTTCATAACTTTTGACGAAGATCTCCCTACATGCAGTTTGGAAACTGACATCCAGGCTATTGTTGATGGATTACAAACTGGGGAAGAAGATACTGAAGACCAAGATGAAGAGGAGACCGGTCATCCAATCGAAGATGAGAACTGCCCGAGAAATTATGCCACTGCCCTGGACTTAGTTACACAATTGCACCGGTTTTCATTAAAAGAAAAGAACACTCGTCTGCTTGAAATGTTGAGTGAAGTACAAAGAGAAGTGGAACATCAAGTAATTGCCAAGAAAAAACAATCTGTACAAAAACAATCAACTGACTCTTTCCCTTAAAGTATGTAGTACTTTGCCCAGTAAATGAATTTGTGTCTTGCCTCTAATAAATGCATACAACTTACAATAAAACACGTTTTTTTAATTCTTTTAGTTAGGTCCCTGCACCGTTTTCCTCTTCAATGTAATTTCCAAACCATATTTCTTTTGCACATGAAATATTGTACTTATGTACTTTGTACCTACTACACACTCGCCCTACCCCTCACTAAGGACCACCTCACTATTAGGACCGCTTTTTACGAGGGGGTTAACCAAAATTTCCGTCACTTTTTTTATTCTTCTTCGTTCACACAGAGTATAAACAAACCAAACACACCAGATCTTCACGTATAACCAACCGCTCCGTTGTTGAGGAAGTGTAACTCCGTTAGTTTTCTTCCCAAGAAGATCATTCACTACTCTTTGGAAGTATCAATTTACCTCAAAACATATTGCTGTCGAAATCCTCCTTCCCTTATTTAATAAAACACGTACCTAATCAATTTGGCATATGCTTTAAATAATGGGCGTTGGTCACCACATTTCTAGCATCCCTCACTGAGGTAATATAGAATGTAACTATACTGAGATTAGCCGCTACTTTGGCTTTTCTACGTTATTTCCTGTCATGGGAAAAAAGATAAATGATCCTAACACCTTTGTTTGGTGTAAAGCTGAGTAACCTTATTCAACCTCATTCTTTCATCTCATTTATTTTCATTCTTCTGGTGCCTACATCTGTGTTGATATGCTTTATTTCAATGTGCCATTATTCATAGATAATAACTAATGCTCTTGTTACGTTAAGACTATTTACATGGAACTAATTATTTAGGACTATTACTTATTTAGATAATGAACCATTGGTTTCGTTTCTATTTTTGGATCAGTTTTCAGTACAGAAGGGCTATCTGATACCAAAATAATAAACCTGAATGTAATAATTAGCAGCTTCTTCCAGGTATTTTATTTTTTAAAATACTTTATTTATTTTTGTTATTCTACGCCCTTTGAATCCCGAACTTACTAATTTTGTTGGGGGATTCAATTTTTCTTGGTGGATTGTAAAGATTCATTACCTACCTAATGAAAGTAATAAATCAGAAAGATAATTTAGACAAAATATAGAACTAACGTACCTAACTCTGCAAAACGGAAGTTGGTGAAAAAACGTTGCCTATTTCCACGAATAATAAAGATTTACAATGTTAAATCGATTTCGACGGTTAGGTAATCATCAGTAACAAACAATAACCTACAGATGATGGTCTAACCGTCGAAATCGATTTAACATTTTAACTCTTGATTTTTCGTGGACATGGACAACGTTTTTTTCACAAACTTCCGTTTTGAAATGGGTTTCCAAATTTCGTCGCGAGTGATTTAGTTCGCAACTCTGCAGATAAACACTATCCCATAACTTAATGTTGACCCTTACCTTGAGAGCTGAGCAGAAACAAGGTTGCTGAATGGTGCGAATTTGGCGGGATTTCTGTACATATCACAGACAAGCCGCTCTCTGCAGCCTTCGGAAGTCGTGCCCAGCTGTTTGAAAACGGAGTCCAGTCGTGACAGGAGTGGCGAGTAAAACGGGTCATAATGAGTGAGGAGTTGGGACGACGATGGTATTTTGTTGAATACCTGAATTAAATTGTGAATTTAGATAAGAATGACATTATACTGCAAAATACTATTTAGTAATTACAAACATAACCAGAGGCTAGTTCACAAATTTTCTTATTTGGACAGGAATTGGGAACTTATAGATTGATAATGAAAACTTTTTCAAAATAAATGCTTATCAATAACACGAAAATTTATCATGTAAGAGAAAACTGCCAGGATAAAAGAAATTGGTACGATGTTAGCTTTCTAGTTACATATTTATATTTACTTTGATGAACGGAAATACAATTTAATGAAATTATAAACGTCCTTGGCGTGATATAGACGTGGATATGTTCGATATAGATAATTCTTCATTTAAATGGGGCAGATTCTGAGGTTAAAAGTATTTATGAGTTTTTATTAGTAGTATCGATTTTTGGAATTTTTGTATCTTGACAAACAAATTTTGAGGAGGGGGTTAAAAATTTTTTCTTGTTCGATTACAAAAGCTCTTTTATATGGATACATATAAATAGACAGCTTCCTGAGGTTTAAATCTACTTTTAATATTGACACTGCATGAACATTTTGGAACGAGAAATACAAAACGATGTCTAGAAATTTTAAAATAAAGAAAAAGATTTTAAAATTGTGAAGGATGAACTCAACAATGCTGCTAATTATGAAGTTATTATTGGATTGGCTCACCACAATTATTTATGAGTTCTACCGACATTTATTAACTGATTGTTCACTATTGGTTGGGATCAACCTTCGTCCCGTATCCTAGCACTCAAGTCCTCAGTGTTCAATAGACGCCGAATGACTAACTCTACATGCTCGTATCACAATAAGTAAGGAAGCCACTCAAACTTGACCGTCGTTTTTAATAATAAGCTTCTAAAGCAGTACATACCTTGTAGTCGGACTGAGGATCCTTTGAATAGAAACTACCGAAGTGTTGTTTGATTTGGTGCGAAGGCAGCCGAGGTGTGTACCTGTATTGCATAAATGTGATTTAGGTTATTGTGATTTAGGTCAGCATACTTACGTTAGGTAATGTACCCTTCCAGAAACTTTTTTTTTTTTTTTTTCATATGCACCTTATTGGGCCCTGATATTTCAAAGTCATATCGAAACAGCAATGTAATGTATCCACAGTTGTGAATAGATAGAAATGAATAAAATCAGATATATTTCAATAAATTCACCTGTAATCGCAATTATCTCAAACAAAATTTCGGGAAAAAGGAGTGTAGCAAAAGAAGTGCGCAGACACATGTATACACACACATAAACATATTTCAACCTTTCGGTAAAATATTTTTACTGTGAAGCGAAAAATTGCGGGGTCTTGGAAGGGTAAAGATGCTAACTCTTCTCGAAGTCACGATGCGTCATGTTCTGATCATATAATACAATGATCTGCGTAGAAGGGCTATCCAACCCAAAAATAAAACCATTGTGTAGCGTTTGCAGCGTTTTTTGTTTTCAAAGCATACCTATTCACTCAGTTTCGTTAAAAACAGTTCAATTTTCTCCTCATTCTTGTTTTAATAACATCATAATACTAAGCTTATATTTACTATTGTGTATATTTCATTTTTCAATTACGCATTAAGTTCTACTGCAGTAACAAACAGCCTTTTTTTGGAGTTCACTTAAATTTTTGTATTGAATTTGGTTTTTACTTTTTTGGTTGTAACTGAATTTGTTTATCAACGGCCTTCTATACGACCAACCCGCCATCGCAATTTCGCTTCCAGTTGTTATTGTCCCGTTCTCCCCCGCCAAGTATTATATTATTGACATGGATATGTCATTTGGCTGGGGGTCAAGGAATTTCTCGCGACACTTTTTTTTCCCGACCGACATTTTTTTTTCCCACAGATCCCACAGATCTCGTCAAAACAAAACAGTGAACTCTTGTACTTCATCCAAAACCACATATGTCTACAGCTGTGAATCACGCAGAACCCCACTAGTCCGAGCAACCAATGGGAAGCCTCACGTGACCCTCCTGTTGCTTCTTTTTAGCTATCTGTGAATTTCGGCTACCTGTACGTTTATCAGTGAATTTTTAAAAATATTTCAAGTGATACGTACTCTCAGTTTCAGAGTACGTATTAACGAGACGTTTTTGGAGTTCGGAAAAAGGATCTTCAGGAGGATTGCGCACTAGATCAGCAACCTGCTTCAAGACGTCATATTCCAATTTAGAAACTGAGTCTTCAAACTTCCGTTTGGATGAGGTGATTCTAGCATTAGCGAAAACAGTTTGAGCCTGTAGAAACCATAATTCAGGATCATGTTTCCAAAATCTGGGAAGTCGGTCTGAGACGCTATACACCGCGCTAACTTCGCTTGCTGGTGCAGATGATCCGGACGCGGACACGGTGGCATCCATAGGCGAGTCGTTCAGTACACTAAACACCGAAAAACACAAATTTCGCGGAAATCTATTAGCGAAAAAAGTCAAATTTCGTGAACAAAGATCAACACTCGTATGAAAATATTGATTCGAAATTCTATGAAAACATCAGAAATTAACAAGCGGTTGCAATCATGTTCACAATATCAATTATTGAGAATGATCACCTGTGTGTAAACAATTATTTATATAACCATGCTCATAACTCAGTTTGTTGGACACGCACTTCGCCGTAGTTAACATAATATTGTTGGATAAATCGAGAGCTTTCGAACGAATGGTCAACGAATTTTGTGGGATGAAAAACGACGAAGTACCATTTCCCTAGCAACGACTCGGTTGTAGGCGGAAATCACTGTAACACTATATGTTTCGTGCGCGGAAAAAAATTGACTCGCAAAATTGACTCGCAAAAATTGCTAGGACCCCAGGGCTAAAACATGATACATGTTAAAATCGGCACTCACGTGTAAAGATCGAAACTTGCACGAAATATCGGGACGAAACGTCGCCAATTTTGTGGTCTTATATCAATAATAAGACAAACTTATATTTTATGAGAAAAACACATTATTTGCCGGAAGAAAAACACGAACTGATTTATTATTATTGGAATATTGAACATACGATCGTAAATCAAATTAACTGGAGAGCGCAAATTGTACAAACAAAAGTGAAGCATTGGTAGGTAGGTAACCGTCACGCAAACTGCTACATGATCATTTATGTTAATAGAAATGAGTGATAGTGAAATGGATGGTACGGTGACAGCGAGAGACGATAATCAAGGTACGAGGAGAAAGGCAAAAACCAGTTGTTCTTATGAAAGTGCTAAAAAAGTAAGGTATTCGTTTCCATCTGGTTCAAACGTATTCATACCATGTAAGTACAACAGTAAAGCTTACCAGTGCTTCAAAATTCGGCCAGGGGACGCTTTAAATTTCCGCCAGAATATTTATGGATCGTGTGATAAGATAGGTACTCCAGGATCAAATGGTCAGCAGATTTTTTTTTTTTTTTTTTTTTTTTGCTATTCATAGTTAGTTGTTTTAAATTTTCCTTCCACGTCGGATTTACTCAAGTTTTATATTCAAATATTAACTCAAATTGAATTTAGTTCCCTCTTTAACAATTAAAAAATTTGGTTCAGCAAAAAACGTTTAAAATGGCATATTATCTTTACTATAGTTTCCACTTTTCCTTTGAATGAGAAAGACCAAAACCCCGTAAGTCCTCCATATGTTTTCACCGAAACCCCACAAGAAAAAGTCAATCAAAACCCCACTTGTACAAACTAAAATAAGGATTTTTTCAACTTTAGTGTCAGTGTGATTTGAATCGAGTATACTACTTGGTTTCTAAAATCTCCTACAAGACAATGAAGTAAAAATACGAAAATTTTTATCAGTAGATCAATATGAAACCGTTTTTCCATAATTCTGAAAATTTTGATTTGACGGACCAGTGGGGTTTTGGCTCCTCCTCAATTGATGTTAATCGGATTCCGCATCCAAGTGAGATGGTTGGGGTAGAAGAGTTCGCTACGGCACTTCATTATCCATCTAATTTTTTTCGAGGTCAAAGCCACGGATAATAAATTGGTTGATATTGTGGCGAATTGTCTATACAGCCCATGATACTGCCCTTCTCGCATCAATGTCTCAGCTCTTTTTTTCAATCCTCAGTAATCTGGCTAGTATGTTGGGGAGTAAATCGTTCCGTCCCACTCCTTGATCACAGCTTAATATGTAGTCTCTCCCGTACTCAGAAGTAGGTATATCCATCACCCAACCTATCTTTTTGTTTTTTGCAAACTCGATATCTTCAAGTATCTTGTTTCAGGTTCTTTCTGTACTTTTGATGATGTACTCTGTGTTCAGTTTAGGTGAATTATTTGAGAACATCTGCGTAATTCCGGTTTCCAGTTAAAGAGCGTACTTGGGAGTGTTAGAGGGAAAGTTGAAGTGAAATATTATGTACCATTTCAACCTGATTGTACTTTGGTAAACCCCACACATGGGCTCGGTTTACCCCCTCTAGCATGAAATAGGTACCTATAATAAAATTGGTCTTCCTGAAGTTTATAGTTAGGCGACACTTTTTGGGTATTCGTCGAGCTTGCTGGTCATTCGCTAATGGTTAGAGGAACTGTCGCTGATTAAGGCGATATCGTCAGTTAACATTAAGGAAATCATGTAATTATTTCCCAATCTGAATCCCGGTCATTCGGGAGATCATTCAAATGTATTGCAAGAAGTACGGGGTTTAAGGTACATACATCCCTGTTTCAGACCACCCGACCAAGAGAACTGCTCGGGGACCAGACCAATAGGCAACACTCGCACAAACTGTGTCGAAAGCTGATTTTAAAGCAACAAAACAACAGGATATTTTGTTCTTTTGAAGCTATCTCCCCTCTATGATGTTGGATAGGTGTAAATATCTATGGTCTTCGGTTGCGTACCAGCGATACAAATAGAGAAAATGGTAATTTTGCTAGGTATTACTTATGATTACGAATTACTGTATTACAATCTACAAAATAATTACAGCAATAAAAATGATGAATTAAATTAATTTATTAAATTATTATTCGAGTTATTTATTGACTTATTGTTCGATTCAGGTCTTTGAAGATGACATAAGCTCAAAGCTATGATTAGAAATATCGAAACTATTGATGACTGCCTGAGTAAATATATTGAATTGCTTACCAAAGATAATCATCTGCAGTTGAAAGTTAGTGATTCGGAAAATGAAGACCTAATTAATTGTGTTAGATGCTCGGAAGACACTGGTTCTGCAAGGGGGTTGGAAGGTCCTAGGGTGAGCGCCGCTGTGACCACTAGTCAAACATCAAGTCTCGGCTGTGGGGTCAGATGATAGACTCTGAGGGGCTCATAATTATTTGATAATTTGAGCTTACGGTACCGGAGTCTCCCCATTGGGTGCTATCGAACCAGATATTGACGAATTCAATCATTAGCTGAATGAGCTTCCTCATCATGAATGAGCATCTTTCCCGATTTTGTTGCTTCTTCAAACGTCAACCGCCTGGGAACAAAATTGTTGCCGGGAAGTCTTGTTCCATCGCGTTGATGCTGGATACTCCTGATTAGGCAGCTAGGATTCCAATCAATAATAGATTTGCCAACCCCTAAGGTAAGGCAGTGGCATCCTATATGACTCGAGCTCACCGAAGTTTCCTCACTGAACTACTCTACATTATGACAAAAAGTGGATCAATGAGGGTTAAAAGGATCTGACGATGGAATATGTTCACGCATTGCCTAATTATGTTGTTTCATTCAAACAGAATTCAGAAAAACTACTAGCCAAACGTACTAATTCGTTTTTCAACCAGAACATCGGAGTTTAAATACGAAGTTAACTGAATCACGACTATCACCAAACGTAGAATCATCCATACTTGAGAAACATCACCCTCGTGAGAAACAATGCCACAAAATCCCGCGCGAATAATCCCACTGCATGACAAGACTTTGGTAAAGCCATAATGATCACCAGAAAAGCCTCTAAATGAGTATCGGCCAATTTAATCGCTCCACGTGATGTCGAAACTGCTACTTAAGCTTTTTAAGCCAATAAGAGAAGATAGAAATTTGATTCCAGATCACCAATGTGGGTACAAGTCCGTCACCAATTTTGGATTATTCAACGTTTGGTGATAGCCACATTTCGATCAGATTAAGTAAGTGTATCGTAGGTTATGAGAGGACCTCAGTAATGAATGATCTACACTTGAACTACTCTAGAGGGTAAAAGAAAGGGTTAAAATATTCAAAAATCAAAATCTTTAAAACCTTAAAAGTGAAAATAATTAAATAATTAAAATAAGCAAATAATCAACTTTTATGTAATGTTTTACTTAGTTTTCATACACTATTGGAATGATTTAATTATTCATTCTAGAAACTTTCATTAAGCTGACAGTAGATGACACACCAATCCACAGCAAATATCCTTTCTTATCGTGTGTCGGGGTGCCACCTGGTCAACTTTCTTCGACCTTAAATGACGACGAGGCCAATAGTCGGGAGCCGGAAGGAGGCTCACGAAAGGTGAGAGTTAGGCGGTGTCCCGAATAAATGCGAGGGCCTTCCTATACTCAGTTCTTGCCTCGACAGTCGGTAGACATACCTACTTAGATAAAAGATCCAGTCATGCGGCATGATCATTTGAGCGAATATTTGGGAATGATCATAATTATATTATATGTAAAATCGTTTTGAAATGTGAGCACTTAGTGTGCGAATCAATTGTTATTAATTTTACGGCAATATACTTTTTCTAAATAATGATCTACTATTCAAAAAGAGATTTTAGATGTTCAGCTTTTAGTGAATTATCGTAAAAAATGAAGCTGTTGCTATGACGCAAATATTGTGAGTTCAAAATTTTCAAAAATTTTCATTTTTGAAAACGGTTGGAAGCATTCTGAAACGAAAGTTTGCAGCATTTTTTTTTCTTTACAATATTATTAATTTTCTATTATGCGGAGGGTAGGAAGATTATGTTTTTCACGAAAAAAGGCTTCTCAAATTGAATGCACTGCATGAAGGAATCAGTCAAATGAGATTGTCCTCCCGACGATCGCGCTCCCCTAATCACCCATCGTTCTCCGCGTAGTCTGAGGGACACGACCTGCAAAATCCCGAATCGGGTCTTGACTCTGACCCAGCCCGAAATCATGGAGTAGGGTCACTTCCATTTCTTAGCCAAGGTGTGGGCAGCCCTCTTCAGTAAACGGTTGAGCTCCCGATGTAAAGCACCGTCGCACAAACGAACCAGCAGAGTGAAATACCCCTGAGCCTTCTCAACAGCCTGGTCATACTTTTGGTGTCTGGCTTGCTGAGGCCTTTCCTGAGAGCAGTAGGAAGCAGCTTCAGCATTCACAGTGCGATTATCGTGAAACACTGGATGCTCCCGCTCCCAAAATTGTCCACCTTCATGTCTGCCAAAATTAGACTCGGTGACAGTCCCCCAAAAAGGGGAAATTGGTATCATTTTGCGGTCCAGTTGCTCGGAGGAAAACGTATTGACCGAAGGGCCTGTTAACGCGTTCCCCATTTGAGGCCGAGGAACTCCATCTTGAAGGGGGATCTTCACCCCAACAAAGCTCTATCTCTCTAGCCGCCACCCCCCTGAATTGTAACAGGAGAGAACTACAAGGGCGTGAACCCTACTATCCCCGCGAAACCATCCTCAAATGGGTGGCAGGCTAGACCAGCTTCCCACCCCCAGCGAGACGACGGAAAAGCTGAAATGCATGATTGCAGCACAAGTAGGGAGGCCACGGTTGCCCCTGGGCCTGGGTCCGCACGCATGCCACACCTGTAGTGCCCGGAGACACCCCCAATACGGAAATTATGCGGAACAGACGAAACTTATGCTACATCTTTCTGAGACCATCTAGACCATGAAAAACTATGATGGCCATCTCAGAAGGATTAGCTTTTAAATGGCCACCAGCCACCATCCTGTAATTCATCGTATTCTTGCAAACGCCCAGTACGATTCCAAAAACTATTTTGCTTCCGAGTCTACCTAAAGGTAGCGGGAGCATTGTTTTCACTTTAGGGAAAAAAAGTTGATTGGTCTCCAAAATCGAAATCTCCCCTCGCATTTTATGTTTTAGGTAGACCATTCTGAACAACTTTGGTTCTGAGTCTCTGTGTGTGTGTGTGTGTCTGTGTGTGTACGCAAATCCTTGTTACAAGCTTATTTTCCACAGTTTTCATCCAATCCGGATGAAATTTTGTTGGGTGGCTTCCTGGCTCTTATATATCGGATGGACTGCAGAGGGGGGGGGGGGGGGGGTTCCCCGCAAGACCTAGATTACATGACATGCTACCACGGGTCCGTGTTTACTACAAAGTGTTTTCTATCAGAATTTTTTCCACTAAAGTTGAATAAATTATCTTCATATCACAACAATAGGTCTTTCCACACCACCGCTGAGTACCCGCAACTTTTATAGAGACGAGCATGCAAATTTCAGGCAGGTAGACCATTAAATCGTACCTATTACTTGGCTATCCATTGTGTGTTCGTAAAACATGCATTGTGAGGGTCCGTCCTTGGATTTTAATAAGTGTATTCGAAGTGCTTGCCTTAGTTATTTCTATTATGACGAAAATATGAACCCCACTCTCCATACCCCTCTCCCTCCTCACAAGAAACCTCTACAGTAACGCGAGGATCGGCCTCAGGTTTTTTATTATAGTTTGCATAGTGAATGATTTAATAAAGACTTTGGATATGTTAAACGTAGAGAAAGAATGACGTCTAGAGATGGTTAGGGATGGGTGGGGTGGTTCAGACCATATACCACGTGCCCACACCACCGAATCTACAGGTCCAACATCTCCCAGTACTAATAGGTGTAGCAAAACAAACAAATTAACAAAATGGGGCTTTGCGCATCGCGGGTGGCACCCTACACCTTCTATCAGTTGAACTTAAACCCTACCGACTAAAACCAAAACACGCTGCAAAATATTGGACAAAGGTTCATTACTTCTGTATTAGATAGCACTTATAAACAAATCATTAGACAATAAATAACAAACCCTGTAAATTAAATAATATATCATTGAAACTTAACGGTAGGTCGAAAAGGAGAGAAATTAGTCTCAGAGGTTCCGCAGCTGATCAGAACCCCTACAAACTATGTAATTAGGTATATTTTAGATGGCTTACAGGAGTTCTATTTCGGGTTTCAGAGTCATAAGTAGACTTGGAAACAAATTAGACTCAGAGGACCCTCAGCGGATCCGTGCGCCTACGTGCGCTGCTATTCTATTCTCGAAATCCTAAAGGAGCTCAAATTAAATTTTCAGCTTAAGCGTAAAGCATCTTGGTAAAAATTTCTTAGGTGTTGGTCGAAAGGCTGGCTTTGTTATCAATTTGCCGAAGTTGATGTATCTAGGCACTTACGGAGGGAAAATCGATGCAGTTATTTAACCCATAGCCCTACCCACTACCACCCCAGGGCATAGCCCAACTGATGTAAGTATAACGATATGCAAGTTTAATGTATGAGATAAAATAAAACACCTACCAACGCCTCACAAGTCTATTCGTCGGAAAAATAGTTAGGCATATTAGGTAAACTTGATTTAGCGAATTAAGAATTCCATTGGAATTATACCAGCTGATACGATCTTCGAAATACAGGACAAGTTTATGTGCTTCATATTCTTACACATTCTAGCGGTCATTAATGGAATTTTGCAAATGACTCAATTATTCAAAGACGTCACTACTCGCGCATGATTGCACTCTCAAAGTTCTAGCCCTTAGGAATAGCGAATGTATTACGTAAAGCGGTCGGGGTAATTTCATTCGATTCTTTAAGATAGTGCCAATCAATGACAAAAAAAAAAAAAAAAAAAAAAAAAAAAATCATTCCTGTTATCTTGAAAGTTTTTGTGATCTCGATTTCTTAAAGCCTTTACATGCTACCCATTAGGGTCGATAAAAAATTATGTCGAGCTTCTAGGGACCACTGGATCCCAAATGTGATCCATAATCCAGGTTTCATAAAATTTAGTCCAGTTTTTAGATAAAACATCTGGGCGTCGGACGGACGGTTTTTTATTATTATTATTTTTTTTTTTTTTTTTTTTTTTTTTTTTTTTTTTTTGGTTTTATCTATCTTGAAACGTAAACCAAGAAATTTTGAGTTTTATTTATTCATTTATTAATTATTCTTTTTTTATTATAAAGGTTCTTTATTGAAAATAATAAACCAAAATATAGAACAGGTTTTAGATTTAGATTGAAAGAATTTTTGTGTTATAAGAAGTTATAACTTCTTATAACACAAAAATTCGTTCAATCTAAATCTAAAACCTGTTCTATATTTTGGTTTATTATTTAAATACAAATTATTTTGGTTTATTAAATACAAACATTTACAGAAGACAGAAATTAGTCCCCTAAGCTGATTAAACTGGATCCCGTTATTTACCTAACTCATCTTAGTGATTTTGACATATTCTATCAGCCTCCACCAGATGACGTTGCTAAGACCCAAGTGTCACAACGTTGTCTATGGAGATTCTCGGCTAGCTTGAGAGAAAATAATTAAAATACGAGTATTACAGCCCAGAACCAAGCTAAATCAAGTACAGTCCATTGTCAAGTGAAACCTAATATCTAAATGCGTGCCGGTAAAACTAATCGACTATATTTATGTATTTTCTTCAGTATTAGCGTATATAGGTACCACAAACGAAACCCCATACAATCATGTGCCCACATATTATGATAATAATAAGGTAATAATATCTGAGGTGCGGCATAAATCATTAAAATAAACAAAAAATAATATGAAATCACTGTGCGTTGCTCATTTATCATGATGCTGTTTTTCGTGAATCTTGTGCTGTAAGCAGTTTTGCTGAACAGGTTCCAGTGTGATACAGTTGTATAAGTAGATACGTACTTTTCGTTATTTTGAGCTCTTTTGTTATTATCATAATTATCCTCATACCTCTTTCTATAATAATCGTTTGGATAATTTGGTTGATTAGTTGAACTGTTTGGTTCTTGGTTATAATATTTTAATTCGCTTTTCACATTGAATTTCGATTTATGGTTACCTAAACTGTCTGGCCTCAGGCTGTCAAACCCATATCCAATTCCTTTGATATTGTCGTAATAGTGGCCATATATTGGGTTATTATGAAAGAGGTAAGGATTATTATGATAATTTCCATTGCTAATGTCGATTGCGTTATTTGCATAGTTTCTTAGGTACGTGGAGACAAAGTCCAGCGGCCTGAAAATCAATAATGAATATATTCAGACAATCTTCTTAGAGAATTTACAAAACATAATCCGATCTCAATAGTCAATGTAAAAACCAACTGGGAACAAAATAGAAAAACGGCAACAAAGAAACAACATTGTCACTTCTTTTTAGTTCAAGAATAAGTGCAAGGTTACATTTTAGTAGTTAAACCCAATTCCTTACTTTCGGCCGAAATTCTACTTGGCGGTTTTCTACATTCACTCGAAATATCACATAGGTAATATGGTTTTAATAGGAAACTCTGGGAGAAAATTAATACTCCCACATGAAGTTGTAGAAACCATTAGATTCAAGGAGAAACCATCAAGAACACCGAAAATTCGCCAGATGATCAGTGAATAGCCGAAATTTGCACTTTTGGAAATCAGATGGTTGGAAAGTGGGGACTTGATAATTAGCAAGTCGGCAATTTTACTAGTTAATAAACTGGCAAATCCCATTTTGAAATCGGAGGGTAGAAATAGAAGATTAATGTCTAAAAATTTGTAAATAGAACTTCCTAGCAATCAATCATATATAAAACAAGAAATTGAAAATTGAGAAGGCCAATTGAGAAATAAGAGGGAAGAGGGATGTGGACAAATTGGTGAACAAAAGGAAGAAGTTGACAAGTTTGTAAATTGGTAATTGAGCCATTTGAAAAATCATAAAAAGTTCCGGGTAGACAATTTTAGTAGTTGATTTTTTTTTTTTTTTTTTTTTTTTTTGCAAGGACTTTTCTTTAAGGAATTTAAAATCCCATTACAAAAGGGGGTGATTCCTATAAACCATGATATTCTAATTTTTCTCATCATATCTTCCTAATTTGTGTCTGCTTAACAATCTTTTGGTCTAGATATACGAAAAAACAGGGTTCTCATTTTGATGACGGATAAATTGTGAGGAATAGTGAAGAATGGAGAATAATCATCTGTACGATGTACACTACTCTCAACCGATGATCATGCATGTTGTTCCGAAGTGAGGGTATTAAATGTATTCATATTCTTAGATTAGGTGAAGCAACTAATAAATAACTAAAGATTCAGTTTAAGTCAGTAAGCGTGCAACGTGGGGAAACATAATACTATCATAATATTAATTTAAAAAAAATTTTGAATTGGGGTGGGTAATTTAATAAATTATTTATCAATAAGGTTTCATTTATTCTTGAAGAATACACATCTGGAACCTGGAATTATCTATTTTAATTTTTTATTTATTTATTTCTTGTGGAAGTAGATTGCAAAGGTACATTGCTAAAAATCATAAAGTAAAAAAAGCCGTCAATAGGTTACAAATGTTAAGATAAACTCGATTTCATGAAAAGATAATTCCATTAAAATTGTAGATCCACGGATTCTACAGTCATACTTAGTAGGGTAATATTTGCTATGTTCACACGAGTCCTCAGTCAGACGCATGTTGAAATTGTTTTTTGTTGCCAATAACGTAGTAGTTCTGGAGCCAGGTCCGAAAATAGGGAGTAATTTGCGGAGAAGGTTCGAGATTAGATTTTGAAAATTTAGTCCGTTCTGAGTGATAAAATCGTTGTCTACCAACTCAAAATTTGTGGAATACAAAATGGCGGGCTCATAAAGATGGCTTAGTTTGCCCATTTTAAAGTTTTTCGCTAATAATTCCTAAACCGTACATCCTACAGTCATTTTTTTTTTTTTTTTCTTTTCTTTTTTTTTTAGCAAAGTTGTAGAGCATATTTAAACAAAATGATTCGATTCAAAAACTTCGAACTGTCTCTCAAAATAAGCAAATTACAAACAATAGTGAAATTCGGGCTAATTTTGGCAGAGTCCACTCCTCCCCCCGTCCAGACTTTTGCCTTTCAAAATCACCGAGTGGCGATAATATTGGTCTGATTTCGGTCTGCAAAAGTTGATTCTACTCAAGATTAAATACTTTCAAAAGTTCGTATCGAGCATATTTTAGCTGACCTTTCCCTATTGACTTACAGCCAAACTTTCAATTTTATGTCATTTTACAAATAAAGTTCGCAGAAACGACCTTTTACTTTGTAGTTTAATGGGAATAAGACCGTTCGCAAAAACTTGCTCGAAACGAACATTAGAAAATACTTAACCCTGAATCGAATGAGGTCTGAATCGGACCAATATTGAGGCCGCTAGGGCTTTTTGAAGGGAAAATGTCTAGACGTATTTAACAGATAATATCTCAAATGATAAAAAAATAATAATAATCCTTTGTGAGCAATTTGGAGCGTTTTTATGTTGTATCAGAAGTTTGCAAGCTTGTATTTAGGCCAGATTACTATGAATTATATTCATTATGCCCACTACTTAATGACTCTTTGTGATATATATATCCATACTAAAGGTATTTCCACGACTCCATACATCTCGTGGAATGTACCAATCGGTTATTCCTCGGAAATAAGAGTTTACAGAATCATCATTAACATCACCGTTATCTCAGAAATGACGTTTGTCCTCGTTGAAAACAATGGACGAGCATCGGGACAGTGCCTGCGATTATCCTAAATGATTAACCTACTTCACTCGCGAAAGGAGGAACTCCTTTTGTTGGGGCTTGTCGTCTTCAACGGTATGGATATCTCACTGCCTATTCTAGGCATATGCAACGAAGCGAACCGATATTGATGATAACGTTTAGTATCTATTTTCCACAAAATAAAAAGTTTCAGTGCTGGATCGATTTAAGCGGTTGGGTAATAATCAGTAACAAATTGTATTAACTGAGTGTATTCTGAAGGACCACAACACAGTCAAGGTGAAAGGAATCCCATTGGTCGCGAGGAAGGAAGGATTTTTCCTTGAAATTCTCATCAGACATTATACTCGGTTATCATTTACGAAATTTCTTACCAGTTTCAAGAACATTTCGTTTCACAAACCCTATTTTTTACATTTTCATGTCTTTGCTTAGCCACGTAAACATGAAAATCGTCACAAAATGGAGCATAGCGAAAACTGTTACGCATCCAATAAGAAAACCGTGCTTTCTCGCCAATGAATTATGTTTATAGTTATAGCTTCATACATTTTGTTTTCATAGATTTCGTCAACCAGTTCATTAAAAATAAACCAAAATTACAAGACCAACCCACATCCTCCAACAAAGGCTTCCCAGAAAACAAAAATGGTGCAGCTAATACGCCTTCGCGCAGAACACAGACATGACAACCGGAGTCGATTTCTCACTCAGCTAGCTGACTCACCATACTGAATATTGCGAAGCTTTCGTAGAAGATGTGGAGCATAAAATTATTATTTGTCCCCTCTATGCCGAAAAACGACAACCTTTCGCTTTCATAAGTATCATCAAGACCTCGCCCATGTGCTAATCTTCGAAAGCTCAAGGAACAGTTAAATTTCATGGCAAGTGCTGGTATTCGATTGTGAATATGCCATTTCGCATTGAACTATAATTTCACCGTGTTACAACTTTACGATTTTAACAAAGACTGGTAATATGCTCCAATTAGGATGCGCAACCATTAATAAAGAAATTACTCGTAAAAAAAAGAGAGAGATAAAAAAAAAGGCCACTAATGTTATCACTGAGAAACACATTGAATCACATTCAATGTTTTGCATTGATAGTGACAACAACTTACATTCCTGATCGACATTTACGTTGAGGCGTTCATGAATATGTCTTACCGTGTAGCAGACTTGTACGTAAGAATGTTATTGAACTTTATAAATATGGGTAGAGATTTTTCATTGATTGTATCTTTAGTAGACCGAAGTTAATCTAAAAGACTAGTTTTATTTTTATAAATCACTTTGTAACCCCGAGATAATAGGAGACTTTGACAGATTTTATTACAAGGTTTCTAGTGAAAGGCATTCGTTTCCATGGTTTTTTTTCTTTCCAAGTTAACAATTTTCTCACCCAAACTCTCCTACGCTCCTCAAATTGAAAACTGACCGAGAGTCTGGAATGACAAGAGCCAAATGAAATGATGGGCTCTATTTCAAATGAGTGAGATTTATTCTCTCCTTTTCACCTTAGGAAGTAGAAATTTTGTAGGAAGCGTCTCTGAGACAATAGAAGAATGAATTGACATCAGCACCCTTATCAACTACCTGAGTAGAATTATTTCCTGTTCAACGTAGGGTGTTGAAATTTGGTAGAGTGCAGTAGTTGAGGAATAAATTAAGCTCCATCCTGATCAGCAGAGTGAACTTAAATTTCTCCTGTTCACTATGGAATGTTGTAATTTTACTGGGAGCCTTTCTGGGGCAACAAAAGACGTATGGAATGACGTGCACTATCTTGATCAGATATCGAGAGACAGAATATCCTGTAATCAGGATATTTTGAAATAATAGCAGTTTGATTCAAATTAGCACCGAGAGGAGCCCCGGGGTCCTTCTTCGGAGAGGCAAGGAGTAGATGGGAAGTTAACATGATAAAATAAAGCTAATCACGAACGGGTAATCATATTTACTATTTTCACCTGAAATCGGGCAATGGCTTGGTAATCTTCTAGAGTAGTCATAATTAGATAATGATACATGTCATTTAATAACTTAATCAAGTCATTGAGTCATTAAGTCTCTTGTCATTTAATAAATATAATAGTATAATAGAACAAGATAATAAATATTATAATACGTATAATATTATTATACGTATAAACCATGATATGCGTAGGAGGGCTATTCAACACAGAAATTATAAACCTTTATGTAATTATACGTAGCGCTTTTCAATATACATAATTTTGTATACATTAATCTGGAGTCTTGTGATGTATCGTTGAACTGAGTAAACTAAAGATGAAAAGCAGCCTCATTGGTAAGGTCGGCCAGTGATTAGTCCGATTGCATGGCAAGGTACAGAACAAAAATTAAGGCTTACATAATCACGCCTAGGGGAATGGGGCACGGAACTAACTAGGTCCGCCGCCAGGGGCTTTGGTTCCCCGCACCATCAATCACATCAATACTGGCCAACAATGAGAATTATATTATTAAAATAAGTTATAATGATAAAGAAACACAAGAAAAAACGAAAAACCAGAACAAAACAAAAACAACTCGTGTCCACGACGACTGCACGAGCAGATAAGGCACGTTAGTATTAGTATTATATGCTTAAAAGCAACATAATAAGAGCAAATCGGTAAGGTTCTTGATTTTTGCTACACTCTACCACGAGCTTTTGACGTTCGAAGCCCCATTGGACAGATTCATTCATTCACTACGATTTTGATCCCTCACCTGCTACCCACATCTAAACTGTAAATGCTGAAGATAATATACCTATAAAAGTTCCAGTCATGCAGCATGATCGTATGAGCGAATTTTCGTAGATTATCATATTATATCATGTAACTTGGTTTTGAAATTTGAGGATGTTGAGTACAGAGAAATTGTTGAAGACAAATTTTTGTGGCAAATAAACTCGTTCTAAATCATACTCTACGATTCAAAACAAATTTTAGCGGTTGTTTCTTTGTAGTTTTTATCAACTTTTTAGCAAATACCTATTAATGACATTTGAGTACATTTTTCAGCAAAATTTTGTGCTTACATTTTTTAATACTCTATTTCATTTTTGATAAACTTTTTTTGACTTACATTCTGCTAAAGAATAGAAATTAAACAACTTTTAGCCGTTTTCTGCCATTTTTGGTGATTTTTTTTGGCATATTTTTTAAATTTGAGCAATGTAATGTGCTCTAAAGTGCTGGCCAACAAACTCATCTTTTTTTGGCGCGAGAACGGTATTTTTATCTCAATCCTAGGTATGAAGTGTTATCATCTAAACACACTCACTCTTATATATATATATATATATATATATATATATATATATATATATATATATATATATATATATATATATATATATATATATATATATATATATATATATATATATATATATATATATATATATATCCATTGCAATAGCTTCATGCTCTATTGCCCTTGCGAAATGAAGACATTGATTTCGTGAATATTTCATTAGCAAGTCATAACTTAGTACCTGTCTTGGGCTGTCTGAGAGACCCCATTGGTCCTTCCAGGATTGAGAGCAGCCAGGGTAGCGTGCGCATTACTCTGGGCAGGGGCTGCAGTTTCAGCCATTGTCCATGTCGACATGGTGTCACTTCCCGCAGTATCAGCGTCACCGTATCCTCCGCCGGCGTCTTTGAAATCGAACTCAGCCACCTGCATTCTCGATTCAATGAATAATAAATCTTCAAGTGGATGTATAAGCAAAGATATGAAGTTAACTAATGCCTTATTTTGATAAGTCATCCTGATGACTGAAATGACTCAAGAACCTATTCTCGAAGAGAGCTTAAAGCGTTTTTCTCCTGAAGTTGTGGTTTTTATCCTGATTGGTGAGTTGTTGCAGGTATTAATAATTTCAACATAAATAAGCGCCTAATCGGTGTTTTTTCAAAGGATTAAACACATCCCCTATACCTATCTTATCAACGTGTTGCCAGATATCAAAAAAGTAAATTGAATGTAATTTAATATTTAAATCATCAGTTTTTAAAAATTTTGGACATCTTAGTATGCAATAAAAATTGGGAAAAAAAAAAATCGTATAGGCGATGAAGAAAAAAGTTAGAAGTCCACCATTCAAATTCTTTATTCGTAAAGCCTGAAAATATAATTTTTGTATATGTGCATACACAATGAACCAGAATATATTGTTAGGATAGGGCCTCCACATTTTCTAAGGATGAGTCAAATCTATTCCACCAAAATGATTTTTTAGTTAAAATAAAACGATCGCAAAATGGGCTCTAACAATTAACACCAATCAAAAAGTATGATCTCATGATCAATTTTTACTTTTTGTTTTTGTTGTATTTCTTCCTTGATTTGGAAACGATCGGTGCAAAAAAATGTTTAGGTAACATTAAGTTTCATTAAAAAACAAATTTTTTAAAAAGATGTGATCCACAAAAACGAATTTTAAGACATTTTGGCCCAGGTTGTTGATGTTTGACCGGTTGTACGAACAAACTCTTCTAAATAATATTCTGCAAGAAAAAAAAAGTATATATACATATATATATATATATATATATATATATATATATATATATATATATATATATATATATATATATATATATGTACTTTTTTGTTCATGGCTTGCCCAATCCCAAGCCATGATGTCCTGGCAGGATAGCACAAGGGTTATTGAGTCGCGAATATATATATATATATTCAAAATGAAACCTTCCAATTTAAGCAATGTAAACATAAACAAAAACAACCCTTTCTATCGGCTGGAGGTGGACCTCTTCAGGAGTCCCCCACCGGTTGTCCAGACCAAGGAGATGAATGTTGCTGAAGGGGAAGTCAGTGACGGTCCCCTGGGGGGCTTGCCATTGGGGGTTCCTGATCTGGTGGAACCAAAAGCAGCATCTGTTTACACTGCAGGGGTTAAAACCCAAGTCAACTAGGAGGCCCAACATTACAGGGTCTCTGACCTCGTCGCACCCCGAAGCTCTGTGTCTGCAATTGTGGATCCTGAGATCTTGTCTGGCCCCGATACGGGATTAGATGGAGGCTCAATGAAGTGTGGTCAGGCACCTGATGCTGAGGGAGACAAGGGAAATCTCCTGAGCAAGGAGCTTCCACCTGCAATTGCCTCTGCCAATTCTGTGCAGAGGCGCTTCTACGCCTTTCTACTCCGTACAAGAGTAAAAAAAGAATCTGCTATACATCAGATGTTGTAGTCCCCTAAGAAGAGGAAGAAGATAGGGGACTCAGCTTATAGTTTTCCTCAGAAAGGGTGGAATAAAAAGAGGGGGACCCACTCTGGAAGAAACCAAGTGTCCTTAAAAAAGCGTAAACATTGTGAAGCGGCACTGGGAGTCAAAGTGGGAGTTTTTCATAAAAACTACCCTACTTTTTTTTTCAACCTCAGAGTAAATGAATAAAATTCAAGACCGGGCTTTTCAGAGACGCAGTACAGGAAGGGATAGCTCGCTATGAGGTGCATTGAGGAGGAAGTGTCATTGTGGCTGCAGAGCTTCATCCCTTCTTGCCAACCCCTGGGAAGGTGCAAACCAGAAGGTCCTTGAAGCCAGTCATCAGTGTGCAAAACTTTGAAAAATCATTGAAAGAATACTACTCACCACCCTGGTTGATGCCTAACTCCTTAGGATAGAATCTTCTCCCATTTCAAACTAGTTGAAAAACGTTTTTCGCACCCACGGGTAACGCTCATTTGGCATTTAGGGCAAACGAAAGCAATGTTGACATGAGGACATTTAAGATGGCAAATGCCCAGATGGAGAGCATGGTCGATACAGTAGTCAATCTACTAATCAAGGCGAACAAGGACATTTTTGAGGAACTCTGGTATATTAAAAGAGTTGCCTTAGGAGTGGAATGGTTTTCTGGAAAGCCTGAAAGGAATAACGAGGAAGGTCCAGTGAGGAGCTATGTGGGCATTGAAAAGGTATGCCAGGGGTGTTAAGCCCCAGTAATGGGTAATCACCTACGCAGAATGATGCAAGTACTAACAGATCTAGGTCTGTCACAGACGAGCTGAGGTGGAACTTGGGATGTGGTGCTCGTTCAGGAGCGTAGACTTTGGGTCATACTGTGGCTGGTCGAGAACCAGTCAGGGTATTGAAGAGAAGGTCCTCCTAAAGCGGCAATTTTGACTGCCAAAAAGGGATTAGATGTGCTGTTGCACAGCAATCTAACCAACATGCACGTGGTTGTGGCCTCTGTTACTGCAGGGAGTCAACCCAGTCGACCTCTCTACTTGATATTGGCGTACTTCCAGAACTATGAGGGTGGTGCTGTGCACAGTGTGAAGGGTAGTGGTAAGTTCACATGCTCCCAAGCTAACTGTGGGCGTTTTAGTGAGGATGAGGGTCTCCAGGCCTGCTACACCTGGAAATCACAGACTGGCTTGAGGTAGAAAAGGCAGTCGCTGTGGTTGAGAGTATGCTGGTGTGGGCAGCCTCTTTGTCCATACCTGTGGCGAGGGGGGTTCCTTTCCCTGTTCCCTTGTGGTGCCCATGATCGTAGGGGCTGAAACAACGGGTTCTGGGGTCTAGAAACAGGATACGTCAAAGGGGGGTTCAGGGCACTGCTCAGGAACGGGAAGTATTGTGTATTAGCAGAGCAGAATACTCCTGGGAGCTGAGATGAGCCAGGCGCAAAACGGAAGTTAGTGAAAAACGTTGTCTATTTCCACGAAAAATAGAGAGTAAATCGATTTCGACGGTTAGGCCATCATCAGTAACAAACAATAACTGAAGACACATTAGAAAGGACACAGCTTGTATAGTGACAGGTGAAGGGAGATTGAATCCCATTGGTCGAGAGATAGGAAATGGGCAGGAGGTACAACCAATTAAGTGCATACAAAGTGAAAGGGGATTATAGCTAATCAGATGAAGTGAAAGGGGGAAATAACCAAATATGGTTTCAACAGTGTGAAGGGATAATTCCAAGCTTTACAGAAATGGACCTATCAGTGGTGAAATATATTGAGGTATATCCTCATTTAAACATTTACCAGACCTGTCACTTTTGATAATTTCGAATTTTTCAAGTACATTCAACATACCTCCCTTTGGGCAAAAATGAAGAAATTCTACAAACTGTCTATCTGTCAAATCAAAATTGTAACTATGATTGGATTCCTTAAGATGTTTTGCAAAAATGTAGACTTACCCTTATTTTCCCTGAAATCCTCCAGATGCTCGTCTATTCTTTCCCTAAATTTCCTACCAGTCTGACCGCAATATTCGAAGCCACAAGAACATTTTACCAAACAAATTTAGAACATTTTACTAAATTCTTTTCACGAAAAAATCAATAAATTAGATCCCTATATCAAATTGTTAGTTCTTTCCGTGCCCTTCCATAGAATGATGATATCATCGACATATCTATACCAATAGAGAAGATTATTTGTGTTAGAAGTTGTAAATATTTGTTGCTCAAGATAATCCATGTAAATATCTGCAAGCAAAGGGGATAACAGAGAACCCATAGCAACCCCTGGCTGTGTATAGCATTGGCCCTCGAATAAAAAGTAATTTTGATCCATACGGGATCCATATGGGATAAGGGATATGGGATATGGGATAAGGTTCTTAGGAAAAAGAGTAGGGAAAAAGTTTCCAATCAGGCACGGGAAGATGTAACTTTAGAAGAAAAGCAATGGATAAGTTTACCTTATTATGGGAAAATTCCTGATAAAATTGGCAAAATTCTATCATTGAGAGGTTATAAAGTAGGTTTTAAAACTAAAAATAGTCTTAAAGCATTACTAGGATCCGTTAAGGACAGAATTAATGTTCAGGATAAAAGTGGAGTTTATAAATTAGGTAAAATGTTCTTGTGGATACGAATATTGCGGTCAGACTGGTAGAAAATTTAGGGAAAGAATAGACGAGCATCAGGAGGATTTCAGGGAAAATAAGGTTAAGTCTACATTTTTGCAAAACATCTTAAGGAATCCAATCATAGTTACAATTTTGATTTGACAGATAGACAGTTTGTAGAATTTCTTCATTTTTGCCCAAAGGGAGGTATGTTGAATGTACTTGAAAAATTCGAAATTATCAAAAGTGACAGGTCTGGTAAATGTTTAAATGAGGATATACCTCAATATATTTCACCGCTGATAGGTCCATTTCTGTAAAGCTTGGAATTATCCCTTTACACTGATGAAATCATATTTAGTTATTTCCCCCTTTCACTTCATCTGATTAGCTATAATCCCCTTTCACTTTGTATGCACTTAATTGGTTGTACCTCCTGCCCCTCTCCTTTCTGTCGACCAATGGGATTCAATCTCCCTTCACCTGTCACTATATAAGCTGTGTCCTTTCTAATGTGTCTTCAGTTGTTGTTTGGGGTGACTACGCGAAGCTCCCCGTCAAAAGTGAAAGTCATTTGCGCTGTACTCGGTGCTCCCCGGCAAGTTCTAGCAGGCATACGCGAAGCGTCCCGTGCCAAAAGAATGGGTGTACGTGATGCTCCCCCTTCCCCCCTAGAGGCGTTTCGAGCCTTATCAGTGATTTGAACGGACCGGCTCTCAGTGATCATCGAACAACATGAACGTATCCTCGTTTGTATCATCCGGTACTCGTCGTGGTCGTGATGTGCTCACTTGGAGACGACGATCACGATATTATTCTGTGATAAATTAACTTTGTTTTAATATTAATTTTAATTTATTTAATATTATTTATTTATTTATTTATTTATTTATTGGCATCAAAATAATACATGTGAACTCCATTTATACAATTAAAAAAATAAAAAGAAAATTGTCGACAGTACGACTGTTGATTATTGAAAGGGGGAAAAAAAAATAAAACCACTAAAACTTATATATACTATAATTATTCGTGCACGCTGTTTTGTTCACCAAGCTCCCTTATGATCAACCCAGATCTACCGTGCAGTTTATGTTTCATCAAATTATTATTATTATTATTCGTTAATATTAATATTTCATTCATTAATATTTGTAATGCCAAAAGTCTAGGTTACTGGATTAGGTGACTTTCGTATATAGGTGAGGGGGAGCTTCGCGTACATGAAGAGAAAGGAGGCGGGGAGCTTCGCGTACATGAAGAGAAAGGAGGCGGGGAGCTTCGCGTACATGAGGAGAAAGTAAGCGGGGAGCTTCACGTATAAAAACTCGTCGATGGGGAGCTTCGGGTGTGCGCCCGTTGTTTGTTACTGATGATGGCCTAACTGTCGAAATCGATTTAACATTGTAACTCTATATTTTTCGTGGAAATAGTCAACTAGACTGGGACTCTATGGCAATGGACCTTTCAACTGCTCTGTATCCAAACGTTTCTCGCAAAGAAACAATTGAACAGTTGTCAGTGTGGGAGTTACCTGAATGCCATTAAAATATATGTAGTCAAGTGACAGTGACAGTGATTAAGAAGTTAAGTCAGAGGTTGTTTTAGTGATTTTGTAATACAAGACGCAGTGTTTTGTTTTGAAAATGGAAAGGCTCTGGGGCTTGATAGGATCGAGGTGGAAATGCTGAAGAAAGCGTGGCCATTGGTCTACCCTTGGTACCCATTGTTCCATATTTCGGTCTTGTCTTGACCTGGGGGTCTTTCCAACGAGTTGGAAAGTGTATATTTTCCTCAAGGGAGCTGATCGTGATCCAGATAACCCTGTCTTTCAGGCCCTTGTGTTTACTTAGTATGCCAGGCAAGGTGCTTGAGAACCTTGTTGTCCGTGAGCTCAAACCTGCTCTAGGCATCAGTATGGGTTTACAGCAGGAAGATCCATGGAGGATACCTTAGATAGGGTGCAAGAGTTGGTGGAAGTGTCTGAGCAAAAGTTTGTATTGGGTGTGTATGTTGGCATACGAGGGGCGTTTGACAATGTGTGGTGGCCTGCGGTGTTGAAGGAGTTGCTGTTAATGGGTGTCTCTGCTCGTGCCTATAACCTGCGTGACTATTTCACGATTGATGGGTCGAGTACAGAGAGGGTGGCAGTTGTGTCAGAAAGGAGTTAACCAAGGGTAGTCTACAGGGCTCTGTTCTTGGCCTGAGGCACTGAAATGTCCTATTTGATGGGATACCCAGGGCTTTGGGTCGGGTGTTGGCCATTGCTGTTTTCTATGTAGATAACCTCGTTATCTTAGTTGGAGGGAACAGTTGGTGGTCTCTGGAGTTGGAGGCTGAGCGGCTGATGAGCACTTTGGTCACGGAGTGTGAGGCTGTTAAGGTGGCAAATGACAAGACAATTGTGATGCCGCTGAAGGGCACCTTAAGCTCTGAAAGACCCTCCATAGTCAGGGTGGGCGGTTTTAGATTAAAGTATGTGTCAGAGGTCAAATACCTGGGAGTCACTCTTGGAGAAAGACTGTTTCTCTGCAAGTTATGTTACTGTGTGTGACAAGGCCATAGCTTCTTTTATGAAAGTACCCCAACTGGCGGGTTTCGAGTTTCGAGCAATTTCATGCTCCATAGGTGTAATGCTAAAGGAAAGGATCAAAGCTCAGAATGAGAGGAGATGATATTTGGGAAATGACAAGCTGGACGTCTGAGCAAATAATCATATCCATCCCAATGCTCTTCCGGTATTTATAGGTCCTGGAGAGAAGGGATATGGCGTCATTACCAAGTGATAGTGGGAGATGCCAACCCAATGAACGTATGAGCTTTTAACCACGTGTTTATTGGAATGTCTATATTATTATTTACATGTTGCTAGTTGGCACACAATATACACGTTCTTCAATGTCCATGAAATTCTCAATACACTATTATGTATAGGTTGAAGGCCTATATAGTTAGTCTATTTTTGAAGGAATCTCTAAGGTCCAGTTCCACCAAAGGGAGTTTACCTTGGATTAAACCAGAACCATGAGTTTACTCATAAAAATGGTGAAATTACCGTTCCACCAATGCTTGACTCAGGATTTTGTAGTGATAACGCATGGGATCCGGAATCTACCTGTTGTATTGATCCTCCATTAACTGCGCTGATCCGCAACTTTCTCACCTGCTCACCATCTTGAAAAGTTGAGTACCTGACACCATTTTTTCGTTAATTTGGGTAGAGGCACCGGTTATTTGCCAACCCCTCCCCCCAGTTATTGGCCGCCTCCTTCTTCAAGATTGTTCATTATTACACAGATGTCTCTGATATCGTTTCCAGTACTTTTGTTAGTTAACCTAACTAATACAGAAGGCATTGGCACAAAAGGAGTTACAGTGTAACCATATTGAAACCTCACAGTTAAGTTCGACGTGATCGTGCCGTCGCATGTGGTTGAAAACCACCTATTTATTGTGAAAACAGTAAGCAATCCACCTATCATTCTTGAGGATTTAACGTTTCCACTTTGTTTTGGTCCTCCTATTTTGACATTTCCTTAATCTGCAATAATCTATTAATCCATTGGTGCCATAAAAATACAACAAACTCAGGAATTAAGCAATAATATTTGTGTGGCTAATAACTGAATCCTTACCAGAGCAAGGTAGTCACTTATTGGCTGGGCGACTATTATTTGAAACCAGGCTCGGATTTCCTTCCTCAACTATTAGCAAGTTGCTAAATACTCCAAATTTCGGTTTTTATCTAAAAATTTTACGTTTTTTTTTTAAATATTAGGAAAATGAATAATTTTGAAATTCTAACATGACATACGACTTACACCTAAAAGTATGTCAACTAATAGATTTTTATTCTTTCCACTAACTCATTCTATACTATTTCGCTTCCTAACAAATAAGTAATCAGCCTGAGTCTCGGGCCTTATCCTTAAAGGTGACTAATTTTCGATTAACAGTTGATCAAGTTCACAGTATGATTTGGAGTGAGGTCTGGGCTGCCCAGGGTGTTGGCTAGGCAATGTCGCTCATTTCAGGGCTACTGTTCAATTTAACAGATTGGAGAACCTTGTCCACCTGTTTCAGAGTGCCTCCACTCTAATGAGTGGGTGTTTGGAGAAGCCAATCAGGTATTTATAGGTAGAATCAGATGGCTGTTTGTTACCCTCCCACCCTAGTGTGTGACACCTTACTCACCTGTTATAATATCAATATCCTTGCATGGGAACAAGATAGGAGACGACTCTAACCCACCCTAGTGGCAGATCTGGGAACCTTGTCCACCTGTTTCAGAGTGCATCCACTCTAAGTAGTGGGTTCTTGGAGAACCCAGTCAGGTGTTTATGGGTGGAATTGGTTGGCTGATTGTGTGCACTGAGTGGGTATTTGGGAAAGACAGTCACCTAGTTAGAGGTAGAATTGGTTGGCTGTTTGAGTGCCCCATCCTCCTACCCTAGAGTGTGACACCTGACCCACCGGTTACAGAGTCTATTTCCTGGCATGGGAACAAGAGAGGAGACAACTCCAACCCACCCTAGTGACAGATTGGGGAGCCTTGTCCACCTGTTTCAGAGTCGGACAGAACACCTGACTGGCTTCCTCAAATACCAGCTCATTAGAGTGAATCGGCCTCTAGGATGGGGTGAAGTTGTCTCCTCTCTTGTTTCCAAGCAAGGAAATAACACTGAAGCAGGTGAGCCAGACGGTGGCGGGGCACCCAAGCAGTCAACCCATTCTACCTATAACCACTAGGGTGGTTTCAAGTTGTCTCCTCTCTTGTTCCCATGCCAGGAAATTGACACCTTTCAGCAAACATTTGGATTTGGGAATCAAAATCCAACTAGAAAAGACGAATCTAGAGGTGGCCAATAACTAGCAACAAGGTGGCGAATAATGGAAGACTCCGGCCAATAACTAGCAAAAATTGACATTTTCCCATTTTTATGGGAAAAAACATTGAAATACCACTTACCTACTTGACAAAAATTACTAGTGAATCGCGATGCTGGGCTACTGAGCTTCCTAAAAACCACAAGACAACAGAGATTTTTGTGAAAAATACACATTTTCAAGAAATTGTAGCACCAAAAATCTTTAACCGGCAAATAACTGATGCCTTTACCCTCCTTCATAACAGGAGCCGGTCGTATTTCCGTAACTATTCATTCCCTATTCCGTTATGACAAAGAAGAAACAATGAATTTGTCTACGGAAGACTGTGTTTTCGTGGAATTAGACCGTGACAATTTCTCTTATGATAACATGTTGAGGAAAAGTGGACCACTTGTACATGTGGATGGGCAACGATTTTAACATTTTTATGGTTTTAATGTGGCACACAACGGGGGAAATGTCCAGTTTTTATAGCGTCACTTACTAAAATTTCGTTCTGATGATTTCGCTTACAACGTAGCAGTTAAAAGGGAAATGAACCTCCCTCATTTCTTATCGGACGGAAATTGTTTTCCAATCACTGGGAACATCTCAATACCCAATTTATGCTAAAATCTTACGTTGCCTAAAACGCTTCAAAAATAAACGCAGCTGAGCTACACGTAAAGTTATTGATGAACTACAAAATATAAACAATCCTCGAGGTACGAGTATAATAAATTGATTTGGAAAGTGGCCACTCTAGTATTACTCGGGTATTTCATTAACAAAAAGAAAAATGAAAGTGAATATTTTTGGTCGTTATCCAAGTTGTGCTGACTTGATAGTCGAAAAAGTTTCGTACAGCACGGGAAAAATCACCGAGAAAAACATCAATCAACAACTTTCAAGTGGTCAGTCTAAAATGATAATTTAACCAACCAAAACATAAACATTGCCACCACAGAGTAATTTTTGTACTCGGCATCTTTCATTTTGATGTCGGAAAGGCTGTTGTTCACTAATTTATTGTTGGTCTGAGGACAAAGTAACTCCGATGCTAACTAACTGATCCGCGGATCGGCTAAACTAGGATTAAAAATGGACGGTAGAGCAGTGAAAACATTGACCCACAATTGTTATCTACATCCTGTGTTACTATACTCAAGAGTAAACTCTCGTTAGTGGAACTGTCCCTAATAATCTTAAGCTAGAGAATACACAAAATAAACTGGAGCGTTTTCACTCACCTGATCATGATTCCCTCCAGAGGATCCAGACTGGGTGGCTACGGAAGTTAACCCTTTGCCAACAAGCTTGCCGATATGGCCCAGAATGGTGGGAAGGAAAAACGCGACGAGGACGCTTTTCACTATCTGGGCACCAATGAAGAGTGGGAGGAGGAGTTTCTTCAAGCCAAACGCCAGGAAACCAAGTCCGAATCCAGTCAAAAAAGGGCTTTTACCAAAAGCCATTCTCGCTGCAAAAAATAACGTCTCATTTACCAATTAAAAGAAATTTGGTATGAACCTTATTAAAAGCATTATCTATCCACGCATTTATTCAGATCATACGATATGCAATTGATATATCGGCTGTGCCACTATAACATCTTGGAAACCAGTGAGTTCACGATTGGCTGATCGGTTCATAGATTGGTGGTGTTGAAGAGAGTTCCTCCAACATGTTATGTGATTTGTTTCTTTAATGTTTCTATGGTTGAATAGTGTTTATATGCACATTTTTGGTTGTTAATAAATTACCACTTGAGAGAATATATCCAACGGTGTATACGTGAATAATTTAACTTTAACAGATTATGAGACTTACAGTTCATAGGAAGTGAAATAATAGAAAACTATGTCAGTCAACAGTGTCTTGAGAATTGAAACTTTGACCAGATCGAATTTCGACGCATGGCGTATCCAAGTGGAAGCAGTTCCTGTGAAAAATAATGCTTGGGGATATGTTTCTGGGACAATTGCCAGGCCTAATGACGGGGCTGACGCTCAAGCATGGGATATAGCTGACAGGAAAGCGAAGTCTGACTTGATTTTGTCGATCAGCCCTTCAGAGTTAAAACAAGTTAAGGGTTGTACCACTTCAAAGGAAGTTTGGGATAAATTAAATTCAATCTATCAATCTAAAGGTCCAGCTCGGAAGGCTACATTACTAAAACAACTGACACTGGCTAAAATGAGTGACGGAGATGATGTAAGAGACCACATAAACAATTTTTTGACGCTGTTGATAAGCTTAAGGACATGGATATCTACATAAATGAAGATTTGCTAGCTATGCTGTTGCTTTACTCTCTACCTGAAGAGTATGAAAATTTTCGATGCGCAATTGAAACGCGAGATGAATTGCCAAAACCTGAAACTCTGAAAATCATTCTAGAAGAGAGTGATGCCAGGAAAGAGGAAGGAAAATATAAGAAAGGCAGTAATAGAAATGACAATTTTGAGAACGACGGCGCACTCCTATCGAAGTTTGCAAGGTCCAGAAGTAAAAATACGCCACCAATAATTTGTTTTGAGTGCCAAGCAAGAGGACATATAGCTCGGTTCTGCCCAGGTAGAGGACGATATCACAAAGGGAAATTCAACAACGCTACTTTAGTGGAAAACGGAGAAAATGACGAAGAAAACGATAATTGTGGTTTCAATGTGATTTGCTCTTCGACCGAGTATAACGATAATTGTTATTCAGTATCTCCAAGAAGGAATCGCTGGGTGCTGGATTCGGGCTGCACATATCATATGTGCAACAATGAAAAGTTTTTTTTTGCATTGTCAGAAGATGGAGGGCGCTCAGTCAAATTGGCAAATGATTCTTCAATGGAAACGGAAGGAGTCGGAGATGTCAAAATCATGGTGAGTGATGGGAAACTATTGAAACCCCTATCTTTGTATGAATCTCTCTTTGTACCTTATTTACGTGCTAATTTAATGTCTGTTGGCAAAATTTCTGACAAAGGTTATACGGTAGCATTCAAGAAAAACCGTGCTGAGGTATTGGATAACAGAGGAGACGTAAAGTTGATAGCTGATAGAATAAATGGGCTTTACTATGTGCGTGAAGATAGGGAAGAAGAAATCAATTCACTTTGTGATGTTCCTCCACTTAACATTTGGCATAAAAGATTCGGGCATCTAAATTTCCGAGACCTTCGAAAAATTATCAACGAAAAATCAGTCACAGGCGTGAAAACAAACCAAATAGATAGTGCACCCCCTTGTGAAGTTTGTATAATGGGAAAAATGACTCGGTTGCCTTTTCCAAAAAGGTCGGAAAGGAGTTCAGAGCTTCTTAGTTTAATACATTGTGATCTTTGTGGCCCCATGCGTACTGAATCGTTTGGTGGCTCAAAATACTTCATAACTTTTATCGATGATTTTTCTCGCTAGTGTGAAGTAAGATTTTTAAGACGAAAAAGTGAAGCACTCGAAGCTTTTAAGAAGTTCAAGAGCTCAGTGGAAAATCTCATGGGTAGAAAAATTAAGTACTTTCAATGCGATAACGTCGGGGAATTAACAAGTACTGAGTTCACTGAGTATTTAGAGGATGCAGGAATACAGACTCTCCGTAAGTTCATCACCTGAACAGAATGGGGTAGCTGAAAGAAAAAATAGAGTACTTCAGGAGATTTCTCGTTGTTTGTTGCTTGCGTCCAATCTGCCACCTATTTTCTGGGCAGAAGCTGTTGCGACTGCCTCGTATATCCGAAATTGATGTCCATCTCAGGCGATCAATGGGAAAATTCCATTTCTCTTATGGCATGGAATGAAACTAGACGTATCATATTTCAGAGTCTTTGGGAGTAGGGTCTTTGTTCTCGATAATATCCCAGGGAAAGATAAATTTCAGAAAAAGGCAAAGGAAGGTGTGTTTGTGGGTTACTCGAGCTTATCGAAAGGTTATAAAATTTGGATGAAGGAAGACAGGAAATTCAAAGTCACTCGAGAAGTTCGGTTTATAGAAACGGTAGAGTCCAGTAATAATTTTAATGAATACTTCCCACTTATAAATGAAAATAATGGACCTAGCAAAGTAGAAAACGATTTTATTGATTTTGAAGTAACGAACAGTGATGTGATGACCAGAAGAAGTAACAATAGACAGGGTACTAACAATATAGCACAAAATATGAATGGTGGGAATGTTCAAATGAAAAACGAGGTACGATGTTCTTCAAGAAGAAACAAGGGAATTCCTCCAGACCGTTTAGGCCTTCTGAATGCGAATGAAAAAAGTGACAAAACAATAAGTGAAGTAGTTGAACCAAGTATGTGGAAAGAATTAATGGCACTCGGTGAAATGGAAAGAAAGAAATGGATGAAAGCAGCTGAAGATGAGATGAACTCTTTGATGGAAAACCAAACATGGAAGCTCATTGAACTCCCGGCCAGGGAAGAAACCAATTGGGTGCAAGTGGGTATTCAAAGTGAAATATCGTCGTGATGGCAAGTTGGATCGGTATAAGGCAAGGCTTGTAGCCAAAGGATATTCTCAAAAGTTTGGTGAGGACTATGATGAAGTTTTCGCACCAGTTATTCATCCACCAACGGTCCTTGCATTGCTGGTTCTAGCATCATCCAAGAACATGACTTTGCGTCATTATGATATAAAAGCAGCATTCCTGAACGGCAATATCTCTGAAGAGATATATATATGGAACAACCTGAAGGATTCGCTTCTCCTGGAAAAGAAAACTATGTTTGTAAGCTCCAAAAGAGCTTGTACGGATTAAAACAGGCTGCTCGGGCTTGGAATGAAAAATTCAACTTCTTACAGTTCAGGGGTTTCAAAGAAGCGAGTTCGATCAATGCTTGTACACAAAAATCATGAATGGCAGTTTGACGTATGTTCTAGTTTACGTCGATGATATACTCTGTGCAGGAAGTGAGGATAACGTTAGAAGGACGTTTGAGACAATGTCTCTCAAATTTGATCTCAAGGACCTCGGAAATGTGAATAGTTATTTAGGAATTAATATTGAGCGAGGAAGTGAAGGTTTCTTTCTAGATCAGCAGAGCAAAATAGATAAACTGATTAAAAAATTCGGAATAACAGATGCAAAACCAGAACAAACGCCGATGGAAGTAGGATTTCTCAAGTCCAACAATGAATCCCAAAAATTACCAAATAACAAGAAGTACCGAGAAGGGATTGGGTCACTACTACACTTGAGAACGAATACTAGACCAGATATTTTATCAGCAGTTGGTGTCCTGGTTCGACGGGTTGAAAATCCAACACAAAGTGATTGGAATGCCATGAAGAGGGTGATAAAATATCTGAAAGGAACAAAAGAGGCAAGACTGAATGCTGGAAGCGATCTCTCTTTGGAAGGCTATGTGGATGCTGATTGGGGAGGAGATCCAGGTGACCGGAAATCAATCAGCGGTTATATTTTCAAACTTGGTAGGAGCTGCATTTCTTGGAGCTGCAAGAAACAGGGGTCCGTAGCGCTCTCATCAGCTGAAGCGGAATTGTTAGCAGCATCCAACGCAAGTCAAGAAGCTGTATGGCTTAGGTCTCTACTGAAAGACATGGGTTGTCCACAGAATTTCCCAACGATAATACATGAGGACAACCAGAGCTGTATGAAGTATGTGGAGAATGAAAAATTCAGCAACCGAACCAAACATATGTACATTCGCCGCAATTATTTGAAGGACCTTATTCAAAGGGGTTGTTAGGTTCTAGTTTTCCTAACATTAAATTATTCCCTCTATAGGGTACTTATTTTTATTAGTCATAAAATTTTGGTTCTACTGTTTATTCATATATGGCCCCGAGACTTAGTGTCCCATCCAATACATAAACGACAATAGAACAAGAAGGGAGCTTGTATTGATAATTCGCGTAAAGCGAATTGTATAGATTTTTATTTACTAAGTTCGTAAAATGGCCCCGGGTTGATACCCATCCAATTTTACGAGTTAGTAGGAGAATCGGGCGCTCAGAATTCTGTGCGTGAGTTTTTGATAACTTATAAAAATGGCCCCGGGTCGAGTGACCTATCCAATTTTTATAAGTTAATGGGAGCTAACCAAATTTTGTATTTTATCACGTAATGGCCCCGGGTAGCTTAGTAAATAAAAATCTATATAATTCGCTTTACGCGAATTATCAATACAAGCTCCCTTCTTGTTCTATTGTCGTTTATGTATTGGATGGGACACTAAGTCTCGGGGCCATATATAATTTTATCACGGGTGGCCCCGGGGTTTACCCATCCAATTACGTAGATAAAGATGTGTAGAGTGATTTTAGTTTGCTGTTGGACGTGATGAAATGGCCCCGAGCGTTAGCCCATCCAATTTCATCATTTTGAAAGTTTTGAGTTTTTAAGTAAAACGAAAAGGTTTTAGTTTGCTGTTGGACGTGATGAAATGGCCCCGAGCGTTAGCCCATCCAATTTCATCAGTTAGAAAGTTTTGAGTTTTTAAGTAAAACGAAAAGGTTGTTGAATTGAATACACGGAGGTTTAAGGAAGTTTACCAAGAGCGATACCCAGGACGAGTGAGTCTTAGTGTTGTGGGCATAGCCCTTATAAAGCCCTCCTTCCCTGTCCCTCGCCCATCGGGGCAGGTAGGAAGGTAGTGGCACCATTAACTTGGGTTTTCCCCGTCCTTTGTATTTCTCTTCCTGGTTTCTTTATTCTCTTCACATTCTACTTGTTTACATATGGTGTTGACTTCTGGGAGGTCATAACACATGCCCCCCTAGAATTGGAGATAATAATAGAAAGTGAAAGTACTATAATCCGATATAGGCTAAGGTTGAGAGACTATTTTGGTGTAACAAAGGTTGTGCTAATTTTATACCTGGAGAGTGGAATCTTGTGCCGATGTTGTGACGTGATGCGTCTGAACAATGTTAAATGTGATTGCTGTGACGTGAGGCGTCTGAACAATTTAAAGAATTACATCGAGCAACTGTTATATTTTGACTGAGGCGTCTGACTTTTTCAAGTGTTTGTAATTTTGACGTGAGGCGTCTGAACATTTCAAGTTGCGTGAGGCGTCTGATTACATACTAAATGGCGGACCTGATATGGTCTAACTATGTTAAATGTACTAATGCAATGGTCTATGTACACTTATTATGTTATATGTAGTAATGCAATGTTTTTTTTTACAATGGTCTATGTACACTTACTATGCTATTAGTATAATTAAACATGTTTTATCATTATTATTATTATTCATATTATTATATATATATATATATATTTTTTTTTTATATGTGTTTTTTTTTTTTTTTTTTTTTTTTTTTAATGTATTAACTATTATACAATTGCTGGCTGAATTTGCCGTCGTCAGAATCTAATTTCGTTGAGGCCAGACTTCTTCATCCTCTGCAACCTTTTTCTATTTGCGTTGTAGTTGGTTTTGGCAGTGGACATCTCCGGGGCTTCCGGGTCGTACTCCTCGTCAAATATTGATGCAATTTGCACCGGTTTGTGTTGTGGTATTTCTGGGAGTTGTTTAGGTTGTAGGACTCCTCGTCGGAGTTGATCCCTATCATCGATTTTGTGGCGGCGTGCGAGATTATTTCGTCCACAGTTTTCTTTGTTTCCTGCCTCTGGCTTTCTATCAGGCAATGGAGAGACGTGGATCGATGGTGTATTTTGCTGTGTGTGCCTGGCTTCACGGGCGTCGATGGGGTGGTCCGGGATCGGCGTGACAGGGTTGGAGAGTACGTATTTAACGTACTTGTATTCCATCTGGACGTCGCATAGGCTGATTGGGAGCTCTGACATGGTTGAACACTTGAGATGGACTGTGCAGGTACCGCGAAGGTCACGCGCTTAAGTAGCCGTGGGGACCTGCGGGGCTGGGTGGTGTGACTGTTAATTAATGGTTTAGGTACCTGTTTGTGAATGGATGTTGAAGGTCGGGCTTTACTGTGCCTAGTTGTATCGGCCGTATCAAGTGTGTATGCTGGTTTGCATCTGTCAGTGGAAACTACATGTTTTTCACCATTAATTTTTATGGTAATAGTTTTGTCTGATCGTTTTATTACTTCGTGAGGTCCTGTGTAGTGAGATGTCAACGCCGGAGGTTTAACTGGTTGATAAATCTTGTGGTATGAATACTTTTCCCACGTTTTTAATACTGTTTTTAATGCGTGAAGCCGGAGTAGTGTGTTCCTTGGGGCCGGGATTTATGAGATCTGTAGGTAATCGTATGTTTGTTTTAAATAGGCGTTGAGCTGGAGATAGGCCATCATCGAGGTTAGGTATGGCTCTGAGGCCCAATAGGACGGTTGGTAGATTTTGTGCCCATTTGGTAGGCTCAGGGTATGCTGATAGTGCTGACTTTAGTCTACGATGCCAGCGTTCCAGTTTTCCGTTTGATTGTGGATGATAAGCCGTTGTCCTGATATGTTTGATACCGAGTCGTTGTACGAGATCTTGGAATAATGCTGATTCGAACTGTCGGCCCTGATCTGAAGTGATAGTGGCTGGTGCTCCGTATCTAGCAACCCAATTGTGTAGAACAATTTGGGCTACATTTTCGGCCGAAATATTAGACGTTGGTATGCACTCCATCCAAGACGTGTTTCTATCAATCATTGTGACGCAGTATGTGTGTCCATTTGAAGCCAGGAGTGGACCAACGATGTCCACATGTAGATGTTGTAGGGGTAGTGAATCAGGAAAGCTTTGTAACGGAGTTTTGGTGTGTCTTGTTATTTTAACTTCTTGACACGTAGTGCATGCTCTGGCCCAAGTAGTAATTTCCTTGTTTATGCAAGGCCAGAAGTATCTGCTTTTAACCAGGTTCCTTGTAGCCCTTACGCCTGGGTGTGAGATATTATGCAAATGTTTGAATGCTGCGTATCGAAGAGAGGGTGGCAGATAGGGGAGTCTCTCATCGTCAGCTGTGCACCATAACTCGTAACCGCCAATATTATGTTTTATGAGTTTATTGGGGTATCTTTCTTGAAACTGAGTTAACGTTGTGTCTGCAGATTGCTGCTCCTGAATTTGGCGCGCTATATCCGTGAAGTCAACAGTGTCAACGCGTGATAGTGCGTCTGCTGCTTCGTTGTCAGAACCCTTTGTATATGTAATATTTGTAGTAAATTGGCTGATGAACGTTAGTTGTCGAATTCGCCTGGGGGACGCGGTTTTAGGATTTTGTGCCATAGCATGAACTAGAGGTTTGTGATCTGTTATCACTTGTGATTCTCGGCCTTCAATTTGATCTCTGAAATGTTTTATAGCTTCGTAAACACCAAGCAGTTCCCGGTCGAAGGCGGCGTATTTCATTTGAGTTCTTGATAATGTGCGAGAAAAGAATCCTAAGGGTTGTAGGATCCCTTTTTCCGACTTCTGCTGTAAGACAGCGCCAATTCCTGTATCGCTTGCGTCCGTGTGGAGAACTAAAGTCTTGTCAGGGCTAGGGTGGAAGAGTAAGGCTGCCGTAGCGAGTTGCTGTTTTGTTTTCTCGAAAGCCAGACGTGTTTCTTCCGTCCAAGGTATTGGTCGTTTGTCTTTTTTTTTTTGTATTATGCAGAAGGGTGTGAAGTGGCTTCTGTATATCAGCAGCGTGTGGTAAGCATCTTCGGTAAAAGTTAATCATTCCGAGGAATCGTCTGAGTTTTTCAAATGTAGCCGGCAACGGGAATTGCTGTATGGTCTTGACTTTTTCATCTAATGGTTTCAGACCTTTAGAGGAAATAGTATGCCCCAAGAATTTGATCTCTTTTTCTGCAATGGTACATTTATTTTTGTTCAAATGTAAGCCATGAAGAGCGAATCGTCTGAGAACCTCTCGTAAGTGTTCCGTGTGTTGTTCTATGTTATGTGAGAAAATTAACACGTCATCTAAATATGCGAAAACAAAGTCAAGACCTCTCAGTATTTGATCCATGAATCGTTGCCATGATTGTGCTGCATTTCGCAACCCAAAGCCCATTCTTAAAAATTCAAAAAGACCGAATGGCGTAATTATTGCAGTTTTCTTAATATCTTCTTCGTTGATAGGTATGTGATGGAAGGCTTTTTGGATGTCTAACGTTGAAAAAATCGTAGCACCATGGAGGAGGGTGTTAGCGTCCCGTATATTGGGGACCGCGTATTTGTCAGGCACTGTTTTGGTGTTTAGTTGCCTGTAGTCCCCACAGGGTCGTAACGAGCCGTCTGGTTTTTCAACCACATGGAGTGGGCTGGCCCATGGAGATTTGGATGGTCTGATTATTCCTTTTTTTAACATCATACCAAATTCCGCCTTCACAGCCCGAAGTTTATTGGGGGGCAATCTACGAGCTTTAGCGTGGGTTGGTGCGTCATGGGTATCAATGTGATGAACAACACCTGGATCGATGTATGAATCGGGCGGGTTATATTGGTCAACGAGTTGTTGGGGTGTGCATGAATTGTGCACCGCAGCTGTATGTGCTTGGAGGGATGAACCGCATTCTTGTCGTATGAGGCGTTTGTTCCTGAGATCTGGCAACAAGTTGTAGTGGCATAAGAAGTCCGCACCCAGTATGGCGTGTGAAATGTCAGCTACCGTAAATGTCCACGGGAATTTCTCCTTATCAATTATTAGTGTAGTTGATACGGTTCCGTAGGAAGTAAGTGGGGTATTATTAGCGGCTACCAGTGATCCTCGTCGTGGTTGTCTTCGTTTGCAAATGGAGTTAGGTATTATTGAAACCTGAGCTCCGCTGTCCACTAAGAAAGTGGTATTTAAATTCGAGCATGAGACGTACAGGCGGATGGAAGGTTTGGAGATAGCTACTCCCGCCGTGGTAGCTACTCTCGTTCGTTTCCCGCCCACGAGCAAGGATTCTGACATTTACGGGCTTTCTTTCCCCAATTAGTGTGAAAATAACAAAATCCATTTTTGTTTTTAGGGGTAGGACTGCGATGTCTCGAGGAACGTGTGTTTGGGGATGCAGATCGATTCCGATAATTTGAAGTTTGTCTTCTAGGTGAAGGTGAGCGTCCCCGAGGTTGATTATCCGTAAGGCGGTTGAGTTGTTGTTGTAAATTGAGAATTTGTCTTGAAATATTTTCCATGGGGTCATCTACTTTGTTGATAGACGGGGATGTTGCTTCAAAAATACGATCGGCAATTGTTGCTAATTTGCTCAGCTCAGTTTCTGTGGATGCAGCCAGTAATTCTCGAATACGTTGGGGTAGATTGTTAAACCAGAGAATTTTCAACAAATTGGCAGGAAAGTCGGCCGAGGCCTCGTACCTTAAAGCATTGAGTATCAGTGAGGGTTTCTGGCCTCCTGCGTGTGCTGATGAGAGGAGGTTGTTTAAACGTTTCGTCTCCGTGTCACCGTATGTAGTGATGAGGCGGTCCTGAAGCTTGGTGTAGGCGTCCGAGTCGGAGGCGGCAAGGTCGGGGACGGTCTTCAGTACTTCCAATGGCAACGAGGGGAGCACTTTGTTGAATTTTGTGGAGTTTGCGGTAATTCGATCGGCCGCGAAAGCTGCATCCACTTGTACGAACCATAAGCTTGGGTCACAGTATGAAAACTCCGGAAGTTTTGTATGAGTTGGTGACACGGAACACGTCGTCTCTGGGGGGGGGGGGGTCGTCATGGTAATTGGAAATTTGTATGCACAATTTTAAGGTTACTTTTCGTTATATGAGTTTTTGTTTTGTTGCTAAGTGGGGTCACCAAAAAGATTTAGTTTTGAATTTTTGTGCGGGAGCTAGCCGCTACATGCCGTACAATTTCTAACGTCGGGGTTACCAGTTGTTAGGTTCTAGTTTTCCTAACATTAAATTATTCCCTCTATAGGGTACTTATTTTTATTAGTCATAAAATTTTGGTTCTACTGTTTATTCATATATGGCCCCGAGACTTAGTGTCCCATCCAATACATAAACGACAATAGAACAAGAAGGGAGCTTGTATTGATAATTCGCGTAAAGCGAATTATATAGATTTTTATTTACTAAGTTCGTAAAATGGCCCCGGGTTGATACCCATCCAATTTTACGAGTTAGTAGAAGAATTGGGCGCTCAGAATTCTGTGCGTGAGTTTTTGATAACTTATAAAAATGGCCCCGGGTCGAGTGACCTATCCAATTTTTATAAGTTAATGGGAGCTAACCAAATTTTGTATTTTATCACGTAATGGCCCCGGGTAGGTTTACCCATCCAATTACGTAGATAAAGATGTGTAGAGTGATTTTAGTTTGCTGTTGGACGTGATGAAATGGCCCCGAGCGTTAGCCCATCCAATTTCATCAGTTTGAAAGTTTTGAGTTTTTAAGTAAAACGAAAAGGTTTTAGTTTGCTGTTGGACGTGATGAAATGGCCCCGAGCGTTAGCCCATCCAATTTCATCAGTTTGAAAGTTTTGAGTTTTTAAGTAAAACGAAAAGGTTGTTGAATTGAATACACGGAGGTTTAAGGAAGTTTACCAAGAGCGATACCCAGGACGAGTGAGTCTTAGTGTTGTGGGCATAGCCCTTATAAAGCCCTCCTTCCCTGTTCCTCGCCCATCGGGGCAGGTAGGAAGGTAGTGGCACCATTAACTTGGGTTTTCCCCGTCCTTTGTATTTCTCTTCCTGGTTTCTTTATTCTCTTCACATTCTACTTGTTTACATATGGTGTTGACTTCTGGGAGGTCATAACAGGGGTGATATAATTTTACAGTACTGTCCTTCAGAAGACAACGAAGCTGATATTCTGACCAAAGCTCTTCCTCCTAGGCTCTTCCACGAATGTGTGAAGAAAATCGGAATAATGGCTCCTCAGTGATAACATGTTGAGTGGGAGTGTTGAAGAAAGTTCCTCCAACATGTTATGTGATTTGTTTCTTTAATGTTTCTATGGTTGAATAGTGTTTATATGCACATGTTTGGTTGTTAATAAATTACCACTTGAGAGAATATATCCAACGGTGCATACGTGAATAATTTAACTTTAACAGGTGGCCCTCGCGATGTTCGGTCCGGGGACATATACCTTATATTGGTACCGTTCATCATTTTTGAGAAAAATATTCTCCCCATAACTCGGATTCCAATTCGGATGCAACTATTACTCTTAGGGTTGGTTTCACCGAAGTTTTTAATCAATGCTTACTCAACGAACAGAAGATCTCAGCTGGTAAATAATGATAGTTGGTTTTACCGTCTCCGCTTCAAATAATTCAATGATCAAACGCACTAAATCTACGATTAAATCCAACCACCCGAATTTGGGGGGGGGGTTAAATCAACAATTAACTAGGTAGGTAGTTCATTTCGCCATCTTTGTTTACATGACCGAAATTAATTTTGCTATTTTCCCATATTTTTGCTACATTTTCCTATGTATTTCCTCAGCATTCCCACGCGCACGAAAATGAGCCATAGAGGATGATTAGAGTACCTTTTAGCGAATTTTTGAAGAAAATTAAGCTATTGCTCTCGCCTCAAAATTTGTAGAATGTGAATTTTTGAAAAATGTTTATGCAGAAATCCGTTTCAGGCTATTCTGAATCATATTCTGAAGTTTAACGCATTTTTTTATGTATGTATGTATGTATGTATGTATATATGTATGTATGTATGTATGTATGTATGTATGTATGTATATATGTATGTATGTATGTGTCATTCCAGACGATAACTGTCCGTAGAATTGTGCTAGAAACTTCAAACAAATTTTAAAATGTTAAGGACACAAAACGAAAGTTCAAGTTCGTTGGCCAGCATGATCGGATTACATCTTCGGGTTGAAATTTTCAAAAATGTAGTCAAAAATTTCAAAATAGCCTGTTTTTTGCGATTTGTTGTGCGAAATAATTTTTTCAGCATACTAACATGTGGTATATTCGGAATCAGCGTAAAATTTCCTATAAGAATATGTATCAAGTTTTCAAAAATTTCAAAGTTGAAAAATCAGTCAAAAATCGAAATAATGCCGTTCGCTAGTTGTAAAAATCGGTAATATTTGCATGAAACATTTGCATGAAACATCTTCAAAAATTCGCTCATGGGGTCATGCTGCATGACTGGACTTTTGGTTTTTGAGGACGAATTTGATGAGGATGATGAAGATTTTACCATTCACCATCCACGTGGATTAAAGAGAGTACGGTGGATTTCGATCTACTACTGTTTTGTCAGTCCTCGAACAAATTAATGATAGCATCGAATGCACAAGTTAGTGAGAGGTAAGGGTATAGGCAATTACATGAAATGTACAAATACAGTTGTAAAATTGTGTTATGAATGAATAACAAATTAAATAATAAATAACAAGTTATAACTTGGATTGGCGCAATGTGCCTAGATGGCCTAATGTGCCATAGGCTGTTGTCATCATTGAAGTCATGGAATACACAAATAAAAAATATCTAGTCCTGCAACTTGACCATAATATATTATGAGAAAATCGTAACCTGTTTCCTGCGCTTTTAGCGAATTTTTGAAGAAAATTAAGCTATTGCTCTCGCCTCAAAATTTGTAGAATGTGAATTTTTGAAAAAAAATTATGCAGAAATCCGTTTCAGGCTATTCTGAATCATATTCTGAAGTTTAACGCATTTTTTTATGAATGTATATATGTATGTAGTATGTATGTAGTATGTGTCATTCCAGACGATAACTGTCCGTAGAATTGTGCTAGAAACTTCAAACAAATTTTAAAATGTTAAGGGCACAAAACGAAAGTTCAAGTTCGTTGGCCAGCTTGATCGGATTACATCTTCGGGTTGAAATTTTCAAAAATGTAGTCAAAAATTTCAAAATAGCCTGTTTTTGCGATTTGTCGTGCGAAATAATTGTTTCAGCATACTAACATGTGGTATATTCGTAATCAGCGTAAAATTTCCTATAAGAATATGTATCAAGTTTTCAAAAATTTCAAAGTTGAAAAATCAGTCAAAAATCGAAATAATGGTGTTCGCTGGTTGTAAAAATCGGTAATATTCTTCAAAAATTCGCTCATGGGGTCATGCTGCATGAGTGGACTTTTTGAGTTAACTTTGGAATTTCGGATTCTGCAGTGGCTACAGTTATGAAATCCATCGAATGCCTACCACTCATTTTTTGGAGACTGACTCCTGAAATTCCCAAAGGATGCGAATCAAAATCGTGCTTGGAGTAAATCAGTGATTCGATATTTTGCGTTTTCGACATCAGATTCAAATTCAGAGTTCTTGAAAATCCCCACTTATCAACGCTGCACTTGTGTTGGGGAATTAGAAATAAGAGTAAGTTTCATAAACTAGAGCACTAGCGTTTAAATCTTACATTCACCAGGTTCACCAATCTTGTAAACTATCCTCTTTCTTTATTCTGTAGTTTGCTGTTAATCTTAACCTCCCACTAAATTGTTAACCTTCGTGGAGTTAGGGCAGTTTTTTCCCCCTCAAGTTTTTATTATTCATTAAACGAGTTATTTCTCAAAGTTCATTTCAAACGATTTTTCAGTTTTCCCACCTTTCAATATGTTCCCAAAATAGTGGCATCCCTTGTGGGGAAGTAAAGATGAACTTTTGAGAAGTTTTTGAGTGCATTTTCGGTGGTGCGGTTTAGTTTTGATTCAACCAGTTCAACACTCTATCGTTCGAGATATCGTGTACTGACGTTTTTGTTCGTTTGAAATCTGAACGAATGCAGTTGCGTTGCGCTTTCACTAATATTTGCAACAAGATTGATGTATTATTGGCTCGACAAAACTTGGAAAATATAGCAATTTTTCGAAATGAATACTTCACAGACTCCTGTCGCTCAAGATCACCGTCCAGACTTTTACTCCTGCCCGAAGAAAAGTTATCCTTAGGAAATCCTGAGACCGCCTAAGGGAAACCTGTGTCTCATCCTACAAGACCTGGTCAAGAGGAAGTTAGACGGAGTCGATACGGTCGTCCAATAATACCTCCGCAAATACTCGACTTGTAAAAATCGTTTAGTTCAATTAACTCGGTTTGAGGGGAAGGTATTTTAACTTAATTAAGTATGTAGGTATTACCTATTACCGTAAATCCCATTAATTATGTTTACCATCTAGATGTTGATCCATTTCTCTTATTAAACATTGTAAAAGTTCAGAGTTAATTTATCAAGAAGTGAAGTGCAATTCTGTTGTGATTTATCTTATAAATCAACAGGTTGTTAGACAGGTTTTAAGTGATATGCAAACTGCCACAAGTTCATAGCCCAATGGAAGACTACTCATTACTTACTCACAATACGTTTGTAACACTGCCGCATGAATGTTTTGATTTTGACATTTTATGTATTTACTTTGGCACATTTCCTCGAAAAGCTTTGCGTTATAAAAAAGCGTTACAGTTTATTTCTAATGATCGTACAACCAAGCTGTTTCTGGGGAAATGAAACTTCTTAAGTTTTCAACGGACAGAAGTCGTCCACCATTCGTTGGAAAGCTCTCGATTTATCACGCATTTCTTTCGTACTTGTTCTTGGTATTTATGTCGCCATTTTATATTTATTAATGTTAATATTGGATATTCGTTGTTATCAGTTTCCACGTTAGAAATCACTTCGAGAAAACGCCAAAAATTGCTTTATTACATGAGTTTATTGATACCATTGAAACTGTTACTATTGTCATGAAAATTATTGCTTGAACATTAGGTTCGTCGAAATTATTTGCTGAAAAAAAGGGGGGGGGGGGTGGTTGGTGGGAACTAAAGAAATAAAACGTCCCAATGTGTTGCAGACTCGTATGCAAGCGTTTTTTCTTTCTTTTTTTAGTCAAAAAACTGGATGATTCCGCTATGATCCATTTGATATAAAGCTACTGTTCTCGTACTAATCAACATGGAGCGTATGTACCAAAGAGTGTAGGCAATAATCAATAACCAATGTCTGAAAAAAATCATTTGAAATGTTTGTATACAATTTTTGTATGATATTACCGTTGTAACTTATATAAGAATGGCATCACATAAGGTTCCTCCGAAAATTTACGTTTTCAGGGCTCAATGGATACCAATGGTTGAACTACAAAATGGTCAAGAATAGAATAATGATGTCCTGATGATAGAAATCATTTGAACTGCTAAATTCTAATGTTGCTGGTGAAAAAATATAATTGATTACTTATCATTAGTTCAGGTTCCTAATTGATATTTAGTTTAATTTCTCCATCAAAAGTATATCGTATTTTTGCTATGCAAGAGTATTATTAATGTTACTTGATTTATTTATTAGTCTCATTACAAAATGTGAAGCTTACTGTCCCATATCGAGTCACGCCTCAAACCTCAAGCCTTATCATGTTAACAATTCTCTACTCTTATTACAGGCTCGGTGGGTGGCGAAAGTGCCTAATTTTCTGGGTTGAGATCAAGAGATCTTAATGATTTGATTTCACATTCACTTTTCTCTTCATTTCTCCTCCTATTCTCTTACTTGCTAGTTATATCAACAATAGTGGATGCCGGCGTTTTCAGGATGACCTTGAATAGTTATAATTATGGATTTATTTTGTGTGGGAGATGATAAGTATCACTTATTTGTACAATTCAATTATTACTTTCCTTACTTAATCCGAGGGTGAATGGAAAGTCTTGCAATCACCCTGAGGATCAATATCTGAAACTCATGCTAGGATGGGTATTTTGTTCAACTTGAACCCATATCTATACATTTCATGAAAATGTTTGTGAGTATGTATGTAACTCGTGTACATGATTGAGACCTTACGGTAGGACATAAAAAAATTCAAATTTAGGGGTTGGATTCCTATACCCAAGAGTTAGGTTCTGTGTGAAAAAAAAATACTCGGTTAATAAAATACTTTATTACACTTAAATACTAAAAATAACAGCCTCAAATTCGCTCTTTTCAAGTCCCACCTTTCGTATTATATGTTATGTACTTAGTTCGTAGTCAGTGCGAGAGTGTCGCAGTGGAGATATGCTCGCTATCAAGTGATTGACACTAAATACAAAAATAACACATGATGGACTTCTTGTGATTAATGTGACATATTTATGTTCAATCTAGTACGTAATCAGAGGATTTCTATTGTAAACTAGTAATAGAGATTTTATAAATATTCGGCGAGGGGTATCTACCTCAAGTTAATCACAAAGCATATCAGTATGAAATCAGTAAGTAGGGCTTCTTCACTATTATTTTCATGATTGACCTCTGGATCATATTAATCGGATAAGTGCTACTCCACATGGTGATATCGTATTGTAAATCCGACTACAGAATAGAATAATACTATAGTCATTATAACTTTCAAGATAACAGTAATGATTTTTTGATTGTCAATGGTAAATATAATCCCAAAGAATTGATTAAAACCATCCGCAACGCTTTACGTTTAATCTTTCGCTTTCCTTAGGGCTCGAACATTGAGAAACACCTTCGGACTCCACAGCGCGAGAAATAATGCGCTGCTAGCGAGTCTATTTATTAGCCGATCAAGCTCCAAATTCCATTAATGATCGCTAGACGGGAACACATAGAAATTGCCTTGCAAAATATCAGCTGATATACCCAATGCCAATAATGGAATTATCAGGTGATAGAGCTGCAATGGAATCTAATCTAACGTTGCAAAACCGAATTTATCAACTACTATTGTCCGTGAGGATGTAACTATCTACAAGTGGAGTATTGGTATCTACATGCAAAATTCCATCTCTTCAATTGCTTCCAAGTCTGTCTACCTATAGGTAGCGGTAGCAGTGTTTCCATTTTGGAGATGGAACATTTGTAGTCTCTAGATGTTTAGGCCATTCTGAACAACTTTCGTTCGGTATCTTTCTGTATATATATATATATATATATAGATACTTGTGTGTGTTGTGTGTGTCTGCGTGTGGGTGTGTGTATGTCTGTCGTATATCCGCAAATCCTTCTAACGAGCTTAATATCCACAATATTCAACCGATTTTTATGAAATGTGCAACAATGATGAGCGAGGGGTACGCCAGGGGGATCCTCTGTCGCCACTCCTCATCAACCTTGTAATCGATACGGCATTGGGTAAGCTGCCAGCTGAAATAGGGTTTGATCTCGGCCCTGGGGTGCAAGTAGGTGCATTGGCTTTTGCGGATGATGTCATCCTACTCGCCGAAACCTGTGGGGGCTTGCAGATCGCCCTCAATTTCTTCGCTGAGCAGCTAGCTAGGTGTGGTCCTGTGGTTAACCAAGATAAGTGTTGGTCAGTATCCTTGGTCCCGTCGGGTCGCCAGCATCAGGTGAAGGTGGTTGATGAGGAGTGTTTTGTCAAGGACAGTCATAAATCCCCATGCGATCCGTGCTGGAGATTTGGCGGTACCCTGGAGTTGACTTTATGGGTGTGGCCACCTTTGCTGCATGCCGTGACGACCTTGATGGAGCTCTAGCTCGTGTCACCAAGGCTCCATTGAAGCCACAGCAGAAGTTGCGCCTCCTTCACATTTACTTACTGCCAAAGCTAACCAATGGGTTAGTCTTTGGTTGGCTTACTGTGCGAAGGCTCCTTGAGTTAGATCATGAAGTTCGCTTTGCCTTGTACTCTTGGCTATACTCCCACCTGGTGTCTCAAGTGCCTATATTCACCCACTCGTCAAGGCTGCTCCAAACTCCAGCTCATCTGCTGAGTTCGCTGCTGCACTGCATTAGTCAGTGGATGGCAAAGAACTTCGACAGTGCTCTGAATCCTCCATTTCTTCCCAGTGAGTAGAATGGGCTACAGAGGGAATTAGGGCCTGCGACTATCGCCATTTCCACGCCATCCGCGTGGCTACATTAGCCACTTTGGTGAGCTGTTCAAGGACTAGCCGTGGGATTGTGGACACCCTCAGCCATGCCTGTCAGGGTAAAAATGAGAATCTGTATCATGTGGTGAAGCAGTGACCTCGTACTCATGGTGGCCGCAATCTACTTCACGATGCAGTTGCCAAGCCCATAGCAGGTGCTTTGTCATCCAGCGATTAGGATGTTGAAATAGAGAGACTTTATCACATGCCGAGTGACAGGGGTAAGAAGCCGGATATCGTTGCCATTTCAAGCCCGATGGGTCTGCCATAATCCTGGATGACCAGGTTGTCACTTACTTAAATATCGTTATACTTAGATCAGGGAGGCTAGTAAAGTGTAGTTGTTTTAATTAATTGAATTTATTTTCCCTCTGCAGTTGCCTATATCTACGCCGTTATATAATATTTTATGTTAACTTACGGATCTGCAATTTGAAATTAAGCTTCTTTGTGATATTAAGAATTCAATACCAGTGTGCACAGATAAGGTGAGAGGCCTTTGCCCAATTCGTTTTTAATCGATCTATGATTATGGAACCTGAAATATTATATCTCGATTTTGACATCTAGAATGCGATTACAAAGTATGGAGAGACCCACGGTGCTGAAATATAGATGGAGCTTCTTTGGGACACCTCAGCAACAACTAAGATGTGCGGAGGCGTACTGATCTGCTGAGGTGCCTCTGAAGCTAATTTCTTAACTTATCGGTCTTTTTTTTTCCCCTCTCTCGTCAAGTAGGTACTAAGTATAAAACGTAAAATTATTGGGTCCTGGAGCTGTAAAGGTGTGAACGCTTTTGGGAGACACGAGTAGCCAGGTTTTTATCATTAACTATACAGGGTGTCCCCAAAACGTCCCCCCCCCCCCCCCCCTCTTGCTAAAATCTTTAATATTGGTTCAATAAAACAATTTTTTTTCAATCGACAAAATTGCGCATTGCCATAACTTCGTTAATTTATATTAGAACCCGCCTTTTTTATTGCTGATTTGAATTCTAGGTGAAATTTCATGTAGAAATCACCCATCACTCGATTTTTTGGGTTCGCGCAAACGGGCGCTATTTTGCTCCAAAAGTACGCGTTTCCGCTTTAAAAGTGCAATAACTGAATTTTTGAAGATACTCAAGTGCCACATGTAGTAGTAATATACATGTGTGTGTCTGTAGTTGTAGTATTTTTTTGAGCTGAACCTCGTAATGATTTATTCATATTGCCAACACCAATTTGGGATAACACCGAAAAACCTAAATTTTAATAGACACGCTTTTTGCTTTGTAGAAATGTGTTAGAAAAGTGCAATTTTGGTCAAATTTACGGTACTTTCACAAATTGGTGTTGCAAATAATAATAAATTAACATCATCACGAGGAGAAGTACAAAAAATACTTTAAAATCATGTATTACATGTGGAAATTGAGTATCTTAAAAAACTAAGTAATTATTGCACTTTTAGAGTGGAACTGCGCACTTTTGGAGCGGAATTGCGCATCTTTGAGTTTATTATCATGCGCGATTTTCCTATTTGCGGAAAAGAAAAGAAATTAGCCTCAGAGGCCCCTCAGTGGATCAGTAGGTACGCCTCCGTACTTCGTAATAGTTGCTGAGGTGTCCCAAAGAAACCTCATCTATATTTCAGCACCGTGGGTCTCTCCATACTTTGTAAAATTGCATTCTAGATTTCAAAAAAGAGATATTATGTTTCAGGTTTCATAATCATAGATCGATTAAAAACGAATTAGGCTAAGGCCTCTCACCTTATCTGTTCACACTGGTATTGAATTCTTAATATCACAAAGAAACTTAATTTCAAATTGCAGATCCGTAAGTTAACATAAAATATTATATAGCGGCGTAGATATAGGCAACTGAACAACTACACTTTACTAGCCTCCCTGATCTAAGTATAACGATATTTAAGTAAGTGACAACCTGGTCATCCAGGATTATGGCAGACCCATCGGGCTTGAAATTGCAACGATATCCGGCTTCTTGCCCCAGTCACTCGGCATGTGATAAAGTCTCTCCATTTCAACATCCTAATCGCTGGATGACAAAGCACCTGGGGTTGGCAACTGCATCGTGACGTAGATTGCGGCCACCATGAGTACGAGGTCACTGCTTCACCACATGATACAGATTCTCATTTTTACCCTGACAGGCATGGCAGAGGGTGTCCACAGTCCCACGGCTAGTCTTTGAACAGCTCACCAAAGTGGCTAATGTAGCCACGCAGATGGCGTGAAAATGGCGATAGACGCAGGCCCTAATTCCCTCTGTAGCCCATTCCACTCACTGGGAAGAAATGGGGGGTTCAGAGCATGGGGGATGTCAAAAAGAAATATTATATTTCAGGTTTCATAATCATAGATCGATTAAAAACGAATTGGGCAAAGGCCTCTTCTGTGCACACTGGTATTGAATCTTTTATATCTTAAAGGAGCTTAATTTAAAATTGCAGATCCGTAAGTTGACATCAAATATTATATACCTACGTAGATATAGGCAACTGCAGAGGGAAAATTAATGCAATTAATTAAAACATCTACACTTTACTAGTCTCCCAGATCTAAGTAGGTATAACGATATTTAAGTAAGTTGGTACTAAACATTAAGTACCAACTGAAAATAGTAAAAATCTATAGATCATTGAAATGGTTTTAACAATCATTAAAAACTCCATAGCGGAATATATTATAGTCAATCAAGATGTTGGTAACGTAAAATGTTGAACTCGGCCATTTAGAGATGCCTGAAGTAACTTACGTTAGCGCATGCGCAGAATGTGATAATGATTGAGAAAAATTAAATTGGTGGGGAACAACCTACAACCTAATCCACGCATTCCCTGAAATTTTGATGAAAATCGGATGACAGCTGTTGAAATTGGGCTCCTTGAAAGAAATACACATTCGCACATGCGGAGTATTAATTAACGATAAAATTACGATGAAAGTGCTAGGGAACGCTCAAATTAATCTCTTCTTGCTTTTCTCCAAATTTTAGCGATATCAAACGAGGGGGACGTTAGAAAATGATGCTTGATGGAATTTACGTTTGCGCATGCGCTGAGTGAAGTATTGATTTGGGAACAACGAAACTACTGAAATTAAGGTTGTTAAAAGGATTCGTAGACCTAGTTACACAAACGCACACTTTTTTCTTTTTACAAAACTTCCCTCAAAGGCGGCACACTATTAAATTTCAAAATGAATAAAAGAAGTGGGAGACCCCGACGCCGGCTCTAGGGATGAAGAATGTTGCAGAAGGAGGAGGAGGAGGATGAAGAGTGGAATGAAAAGAAGCATGATGGCATGGTCGGTGGCATGCGCGCACAAACACACTTTTTAAATTTTACAAAACCCCTTAAAGACGGAGGGGGTTTAAATTAAAAAGTAAACGAAAATAAATAAACAAAAAAGTGGAGAGGACGCCCAGGTTCACCTGACGCTGGCTCTAGGGATGAGGGAAGTCGCAGAATAATGAAGAGGAAGAATGGGATGAAAGGAAGTGCCCCTATAAAATGGCCACCAGCTGGAGTAGGAACCCCTCAGGACGCGGGTGGTGATACCATGAAGTACTCCCGGCGAGATGCCCAACTCGAGGGACTCTGGCACTTTTCCCGCACCACACGCTGCGCCATGAAATGGTTGATGCTATGATCTAGATGTGATTGGTTTCCACTTCTTTCAGCTCGGAAATTGCTTGCTGCTGGTCATTTCTGTCATACTTGTATTAGCCCACCAGGTGTGCTCCATGTCCAAGCTGCCACTGACAACCTGGACATCAAGGATTATGGCAGACCCATCGGGATCTTCCTCTTTTTTTCCAAATTTAAGCGAGATCGAACGAGGGGGACGTGAGAAAATGATGCTTGATGGAATTTACGTTTGCGGATGCGCTGAGTGTAGTATTGATTTGGGAACTACAAAACTACCAGAGGATCATCTCCATTCTAACCCGCATAATATTCCGTGAACATTTCATAAAAATCGGTTGATAATTGTGGAAATTAAGCTGTTACAAGGATTTGCAGAGCTAGGTACACAATCACACACTTTTTTCTTTTTACAAAACTCCCCTCAAAGGGGGAGGGGGCACACCGTTAAATTTCAAAATAAATAAAAGAAGTAGGAGGTCGCCTAGGTTTACCCGACGCCGGCTCTAGGGATGAAGAATGATGCAATAGGAGGAGGAGCATGACGAGGGGGATGAAAAGAAGCAAGATGGCACGGTTGGTTACATGCATGCACGAACACACACACACTTTTTTTTTAATTTTACAAAACCCTTCAAAGGCGGAGGGGACAAACCTTAAATTGAAAAATAAACAAATAAATAAATAAAAATGTGGGGAGGACGCCCATATTCTCCCGACGCCGACTTTAGGGATGAGGGAAGTTGCAAAAGTTGGTGTTGCAAATATCGATAAATGGACATCACTATGAGGTTCAGCACGATAAAATGCTCCAAAATCATGTATTACATGTCGCAATGAATATCTTCAAGAACTCAGTTATTGGACTTTAGAGCGAAATTGCGCCCGTTTGCGCGCCAGAAAAAATCGATTGATGGGTCATTTCTTCATGAAATTTCACGTAGAATTCAAATCTGCAATAAAAAATGGGGGATCTCATTTAAAATAACGAAGTTGATATCAATTGCTTGAGAGCACAAATGCACAATGCGCACTTTTGTCAATTTGTTTTCCATACAAAAAAATAATAATAATAATAATAATAATAAAATAAAATGAATAAATAAATAAGATTGCAAAAAAATTATTTTTTTTGGACTCGTTATTAACAATTTTAGCAGGGGGAGGGGGGGGGGTTAGGAGGCACCCTGAATATGATGTTCTGCGTAGAAGTGCTCTCTAATACAGAAATTAACTTTGCGTAATAATTCCCAGCGGCTTTTTTAAACTCATTTATTTTATTTATTATATTTATTTTTATAAATAATTATTTTAATAATCTCTATTTATTTTTTTATCTTACTTTATCTTATTCTTATTATTTTTAGGTGACATTGTCCAATTTTATTTCGACACTGGCAGCATTGCCCCAATGATTCGGCGTAGGTAAGAAATAAAAAGCAAACTAATAAAAAAATGCACCAAAGTCAGTTTGATAGGCAATTTTTCATGAACCAGTAATCTGCGTTGAAAGGATACCTTTGCGCAATAATCATCAGCGTTTGCTTCTAGCTTGAGCCATACATTAACAACCAGACAACCTCCAGTCTTCAGTCATCCTCCCCTCTTGAACGCCACCCATATCCCTTCTCTGCTTTACTAGTGTTCTAGTGGGCTTGCAACTTTAGTGCAACCCCATTTCAATTTTGACAACCGATTGCATTCCTATATGCAGCGCCAACATTTCATTTTATTTTTTATTTCATTCCTATTTCATTTTATATGATTCCAAACACATCGTGACAATATTACGATTGTGCAACGATTTCAAGATCTAGTGACCCGCATTCATGACTGGTAATTCCCAACATTATATCCATGTATATATATCGCGTAACAACCCCCAGTACACCTTGATACTCTTATTGACCGGATTTCTCAATTTCCCCTATCCCCGGCTTCAGTGTCAAAGTCTCTGACATACCGATACTTGTATAACAGAGAACTAAAACAACACACTAATAGAAAAAAGAGTATACTTACTAGTAGAACATGAAAAAAAAATTACGATTGTGCAATCAGTTGACTGGTTACACATTCTTCAAAGTTGCAATGCTATGCTTCGTCGCAATGTTCGTCGTTCAATTGCAATGTATATCACGATAAAACAAATGCTTCTCTCTCAAGTTAATTTAGACTAACATCGATTAACAACATTACTTACGAGATTTGATGAACTCTGATGTGGCGTTAGCGAGGGAGTATACAGGCACTTCAACGACGAAATGATTTGCCAGGAACCTGGCCTCGTCAAGTATTTCATTGACCATTTCGCTAGTGGCTGTCTCAGATCTTTGAGACGATCCAACTGTTAATGATGGGACGAGAATCAATTCAGTCTTTTTAGTTTTGGAATTTGTTTTCATATTTTTGTTCCCGTGAAGAACGGTCGTCCCTTTCTCTGTATTCGCCCTGTTTGAGGTGGATTTGGCGGATTCAATCGCTACATCATCGATGAGAATGGTACTCCTCGCCTTGACTTCGTTTTCGAATAAAATAGCATGTAAATCCTCTGTGACTGGGTCCTCCAAATTAGTGGACGTTGCCAGCTCAAATAATGAGCTGGTGGCGGCGGGAGCGGTCGTGGGGAAAACATTCTCACCGAATGAACCGCCTGCCAGTAGCAGCAGGAGCCACACCATTCTCAGCTGCACATCCCTCGTCTTTCTAAAAAAGAAAAATATATATATTGTTCTTCATCATATTAAATAAATCAATCATGTGTTGTACATGTTTAACATTTAACACTACCTAGATACAATTCAAGCCGTAAAATTTGTTTACCACATTCAACGGAGTACAAGTACAGGTACTTACGATCAATAGCCTTTTACAAAACTGGATATTCGTTCCTACGTTAGTCCATTGACAGAAGTGTAAAGAGGAAATTGCCTTAAGCGCTATCCATCTTATTTCAAATAGTAGATAGGAACAGTAAAAGATCTTATGGGCTGTAGTAAATAAAGAATCAATATTCTACAGTGCTGATAAACCAGCGATGATGTAGGCTACTTGTCAACAAATACTGTTGAGTAGTTTCCAGGACAAAGTTTATAATATTCTTGTATTCACGTTTACAAATATCGTTCATGCATTATCTAGCTTTATCAATATTAAATATATGAACGAGTGATCACGAGTTTCAATATTGATATTGTTATATCAATGAGTTACAACAGCTGGCGACGAGGATTAAAGCACAGCGTTCTCGTAAGTAATCGTAGTTCATTCCCATTTACATGATTGAAAATAATATGGCTGAAACTCTCAAAGAAAGTGACATTCCTATGTACCATACTCCAAATTTTAGAGACTGTGATGAAGCTAAAGGATCAAACATCTTTCTTTAAATAGCCAACCAATAGTTATTTCAAATTTTGACAACTTCGATATTTCAGAAGAATCATTTCGGCAGTATAGGAAACGTTTAGAAAATTGGTTTCATCTGAAAGGAATACCTACCGGACAATTGGTGAGAGAGCTATTACCTCACATCAGACCATCCCTCTACAAATCCTGACTTCCTTAACTCTCCCTGCAGATCCAAATAATAAAACTTATACCTAGCTAGTTGGATTCCTTGGAAACCATTTGTGCCCAAATCCTAATGTTATCGTTCAACAACATCGGTTTCTATCGAGGTTCCTAATTCAAGGAGGAACTATAGCCCAAAACACAACGGACTTGCAAAATCTCACATCTACTAGTCAATTTGAATGTGACTGCTAAACAAGCGTTTCGAGTCTTTTTCTCCGTGCACAGTTCGTGAGAGAATAAGGGATAACAACATCCGAGAGAAATGATTACTTCAGACAACTGCAACAACAATTGATCAAACAGTTCAAAATGCCTTAGCCTTCGAAGCCTCAAAACTTGATTGCAAAGAGCTTGATTGCTCATCAAAATCAACCACTCAAACAGCTGCCCATGAACAAAATTTTTAATTTTATTTTAATACGAGCAACAATTTTTATAAACCGATAAACGGATAGACATCTGACCCAAATCTTTGGGTGCAAGTTGGTGTGCAACTGACCACCGTACATCCAGAAACTGTCAAATCGCAAAAGAGAAGTTGAGGTGTAAGTCCTGCCAAAAAAACGGCCATGTTCAAAGAGTGTGCCTTTCAACCCTTGTAAACACTAAGTCAAATTCCCAGGTAAAAAACGTTAATTTAGAAACAGATGAATTTTCCGATGAGGACTTATTGGATGATCTACTGAGGGTTCAGATCATATGTATACCTATGATATTTCCTCGTCGAACATTCTTGAGCATGTGGAAGATGCCAGAAAATATCATGTTTCTGTTTTGCTAAACGGACACTCCCAAAAATTTGAGGTTGACTCTGGGGCTGGTTTTACACCGATTCCTGAGAAAGTCTTTGCCAAGCTAGGCATTGGGGGTGGCATGAAGAAAACGGAAGTTCGGTTCCACTCGTATAACCATGGAGTATTTTGTCCAATTGGATATGCCATAACTCTTGTTGAATTTAATAAACTCAAATCCAGTGAGCTGATTTTCGTTGTTCCTACTGATTTCAGCCCCATTCTCGGTCGAGTCATTTCAATCATCATTTCAACCAATTTCAATTCTCGGTCCACCATTTTAATATAGACTTTCAGTTACTAGATCATCACAACACGTCATACTCCCCAACCGTACACGAAATCTCAACATACAATTTTTCGCCAGAATCAACCATTCAAGAATTCGCTGATATATTTAAGCAGAAAGTTGGCTGCATTCCACATTTTACATGTACCTTAAAACTCAGGAAAGATGCTAAGCCTGTTTTTCTGAAAGCGAGAAATATTCCATTTGCACTGAGGCCTCAAATTGAGAAGGAACTAGACGAACTGATAGCTGATGTCATAATTTATAAAGTGGAACAATCTGACTGGTGCTCTCCGTTAGTACCCATCCCAAAACTGGACAAGGTACGACTTCGTGTTCACTAAAAAGTAGCAGTCAATAAACAGTTACTAGATTCACATTATCCTATTCCCAAAATTGATGAGGTTGTGGACTATTTCTGTACTCTTGATCTTCACAAAGCATATTTACACGTTTTAGTTGATAAGGAAAGCCGAGAAATCCAAACGTTATCCACTCACCGAGGGACATACCTACATCATGAAACGTTTATCTTTTGGTAGGAATCAGCTCCTTTGGAATTTCATGGAATTATGGACCAAATTCTGTCAGGCCTTCAGGGTGTTGCTTTTTATTTCGACGACATTGTGATTTTTGGAGCTACGAAAACCGAATGCAACTCTAATCCTGTTAACTGTTTGGAGCGTTAACGCCAATAAGATCTTCACGTCAATAGAAACAAATGCCAATTCTTCAAAACAATACAATTAAAAAAATGCCCTAGCAAGATGAAGGCTATACCTAATAGACTCCCCTCTAATGTGGAAGAATTGCGACGATTTCTTGACATGGTTTCCTATTATTCAAAATGCATTAGAAATCTTTCCTCAATCACACACCAACTTCACCCCCTATTGAAGAGGGTCAGCCAGTACCAGTGAACTGCCTCATGCGAAAAAGCATTCACTGAGCTTGAAAAATAAATGTTGAGTGATCAGATTCCCACTCCTTTCAACCCAGAATTACCCATTACCTTGGCCTGTGATGCATCCTCTTATGGATTATGGGCAGTCCTCTCACATTCAGTGGATGGTGTCAAAAGAACAATATCATTTGCACCAAGGTCGTTGACTCCAGCCAAATGTAATTACAGCCAACTAGATCGTGAGGCTTTAGCGATAATATTAGCAATAAATAAATTCTTCATGTACATTTATGGACAGAAGATTACCCTTATTATCATGGATAATGGCCCACTACGCCACATTTTTCACGATCATGCCAAATTACCCACTCTTCAGTCTCAAGACTTCTTCGGTATGTTGCAATGCTTAGTGGTTTCGATTATGTTACACAACATAAATAGGCCATCAATAATGCGTTAGCTGATTATTTTTTACGGTCGCCTCTCCCTGCCAAATCTACTAACCTAAACAAGGGTAATGTCGTGCTGCTACAAATAGTAAATCAAATATCAACTGAAACAATATCAGAAAAAAACCATAGCTTCGGCAACCCTAAACGATCCAGAATTCTCTAATCTTTACTCGAAACCTCTCAAAGGAAAAATGCAGGATGAACAAGATGGTGTCATCAAGATGGGATTGACAAAGATATCGAAATGTTTGTCAAATCATTTACTGGTGCCCTGACAGCTAACAATCCTGCTGAAGCATTTGCACTATTGGGATGAGACTGCTTCAAACTTTCAACGTATTCATATTGATTATGCCTTAGGATAATTATTATATTTTTATATTAATTAATACTTTATCGAAATGGGCGATGTTCGAGTGACCAAGTGGGCACCTACTTCTCTGTCAACGATTGATTTCCTAATTGATATATTTAGCACCCACGGACTCTCCGAAATTATAGTTTCGGATAAAGTAGCCATTTTCACAAGCCAAGAATAGGCGACATTTTGTGAATCTCACGGCATATTTTGCCAATTCATAGCTCCTGGTAAATCTCAAACAAATGGGAAAGCAAAACGGTACGTTCAGTTCCTGAAAACAAAGCTACAAATCCGAATGAAGTTGGATCTTTTGAAACCCCTCAAAGGCACAATGAATAATGAAAACCCAACCCCAAAGCAGCGGCCACCAAGAGTGCGCCGTTGCATTGTGGGAGAAAGGGCCCAAACAAGAACGTATGTGAACAGCAAGGAAATTAGGAAGTTCGGAACAATAATAAAAAATTTGGGTCAACTACATTATACCGTCAGGTTAGATGATGGATATGTCCTAAAGAGACATATTGATCAATTGTAGCAAACTAAAGTACCCAACCATGCTAGCACAGACACGCCAGTCATAGCCCTTCAACCAAATAACCCAGTTCGAACAATTTACGGTTCAACTCACAGTTTTGGAGACTCTCAGTTTCAAGAATCATCCGAAACTGATATTCCATTTACAGAACGTCGACCTGAGGAGGCACACCCGCAGTTCAACGTAGACCAACAAGTAATCGCCAGCCTCCGGGGCACCTTCACGACTATGTGCTTTACTGAAAATGTTAATAGTGTTTCTTCTTAGTGTGGGAAATTGTAGTAAATCAATGTTCTATAGTACTGATAAACCAGCGATGATGTAGGCTACTTGTCAGCAAAAGCTGTTGAGTAGTTTTTAGGACACAGTTTGTAATATTCTTGTATTCACGTTTAGAAATATCGTTTACCAATATTAAATAGATGAACGTGTGATCACGAGTTTCAATGTTGATATTGTAATATCAATGAGTTACAACATGAGCCCCACAAATATCACATCATTAGGTACATGATCATCATATCATTATATGAGTGGGGCCCACAAGATCTTTTACTGTTAATATGTATATTAAATTCAGTTACTCCTAGAAACATACTCTTGGTTTGGACTGTCCAAAATCCCAGGAGAAGGAGTGAGGAATCATCAAGGCTCACCTGGAGGGATTCCACACGATATATTAGCAGCTTCACTATCCTTGACCTTCATTATACTCCTGAAATTTGTTCAGCCCTCAATCTGACTAAACTTACCAATCCGATTGAAAATTATAATGTCAGTCCCGTCTACTATGCTTACCCTAGAAAGTAATACCAACTAAACTGCTCGCGATGTTGTGGAAACCCATATCAAAACGGAAGTTCGTGAAAAAACAGGTGATATCGCCTCCGTTCCGTCGGAAGTGAAAGTAAAAAAACAAATACACCTGAATGTCCCGGCCAAGTTCAAGCGGGTGTACCTCCTCGTCCCAGTCACGATCGTGTAGGTATGCGTAATAGGTATGCGTGAGCAGTCCCGTTCGGTTCGAGGTTCAAAGTAGGTTCCAGTCTTATATCAACTCTTGGAACAATGTGCTTAACAAACGTGGGTAAAAGTTTATAATCCAAATTCAAAGACAGTTTTATAGGCACCCGCCCTACGGAATTCGTGGTGTTGATCCCCTGGAGACGTAGCAGACGGATATTTGACCTCCTAGTATAAAAAACAGAGAGGTTTGTCTGTCTGTATGTCTAAGGTCGATTCACGTTCTAACGGCTAGACCGATTTTGATCATGGCTTTTTCAAAATGATCACAAAGTTTCGGATCAACATAAATAAGTTTGTAAATAAAGAAAACCCTGAAATGTAGAACTACTTTGAACGTCATATAAGAGTGGGATTGGGTCAGGTGGATAGAACTTACTATTACAAAACCCATAACACCAAAACGATTCTTGTGGGTTGAGCCGTTCAGTTGTAGTTGACAAAGTCAGATCTTCAAAAATTGTGAGATCCGGAACTAAGGTCTTTGCTGTAAACCTATGAAGCCGAAATTTGGAATGGAGCGTGTTCCACGTTCCTCCATGTTTCGCCAAGGCTCAAGGTGAGAGCAAAATGTAAACGAAATGAACATCTAATTAAACAGGATCGCCTTGTTATTGAGCTGGAATTTCAGCACAATTAAAAATTCTCATTCTTTCCAGTATTTATTTTTATTATTACTCTTTTTTTAATAAATAAATACCCATTTTGTTCACTTTTATTGAGCAAAATTGATGTTTCATTCTTATACATCAATGGCATCTTTGTTTCTTAATGGACAAAGGTGATCCAAATTATGATAGTGAATGTAAAAAAAATAAATAAATAAAAAAAAAAAAAAAAAAAACAGAATTATTCGTTCAGCTAAACCCATTTAAATTTTTCCAATACATATAGGCAGGTTATGAATGACAAGGTACAGAGCCAGCCTCATCAATTAAATAAACTCTCAAGCTAACTTCTATCTAAATAATACCCTGCAATTTTAAATGGAGCGTCTTTGGGTCTGCATGGTTACAATGACGAGGTACATTGCCACCATAATCTGATTAGGCTTTGAGTCTAATACCTTCCTTTTTCCACTGATTTTAAACGGAATTTTTCTATAAGAGTTTCCTCATTCTATCGCCCGATGTATTTTAAACCACGGGCTTTCCTGCTAGTATAAAAATGAATACAGATCATGGTAATCATTGGCGTAGCAGGTCGGATAAAAGGCTGCCAAAACTGATTGAAAATACGAATATGGATGATAAATTTATCAGAATTGTCATCATTAACTTTAAATTACCAGCCAAACATAACATACGAGGGTAGACTTTTTTCTTGTTTTGGTTTATTATTTTCAATATACTTAGAACCTTTGATATCGAAAAAGAAGAAAAGAAATTCAACACCCCCTAAAAAAATTTTATTTTACGTTTCAAGATGCGTCGAATCCTAAAATTGAATTTAAAAAAAAAATCCGTCCGTCCGCCGTCCGCGGCTTCTCTCCGAAAATACTATACCAAACTATATAAAACTTGTGTTAACAATCACATTTGGGGTTTAGATGGTCCTAGAAGCTCCGCATCAATTTTTATCGGCTCTAAAGGGTTGTATTAAAGGGCTAAACATGACAAAAATCAAGATCTCCAAAACTTTCCAAGTAATAGCTATAATTTTTTGCTTGTAAATGATAAATTTAATCGAAATTAGCTCGAAATTCCATCAAAAATCGCTAGATAGTGATACCTACTGGAATACATAAAAATTGCATTCTTAATGTCAGCTGATAATATTATGTCAATATGGGAATTATCAGGTGATATACTCGTAGTTCCAATGGAATTTAACATAACGTTGTGAAATCGAGTTTATCAACGAATGTCCGTGCGATGTACCTACTAGTGAAGTATTAGTAGGTACCTAATGCTAAATTTCATCTCTTAAATCGCTCCCTAGTCTACTTATAAGTAGGGGAAGCATTGTTTTCACTTTCGAAATATTTAAAAGTTGTGGTCTCCACAAAAATCAAACGGCTTTTTTTTTTTTTACAGTGGTAAAATTTCCCCTCGCATTACACGTTTTAGACTATTCTCGACAACTTTAGTTCCGTGTCTTTCTCTATCTCTGCGTGTGTATGTCCAAAAATCCTTGTAACAAGCTCAAGTTCCACAATATTCTACCGGTTCTTATGAAATCTTCATGGTATGTGCGGATTAGAGTGAAGATGTTCCCCTATGAGTTTCGTTGTTCCCAAATAAATACTTCACTCAGCGCATGCGCAAACGTGAATTCCATCAACCATCATTTTCTCACACACCCGTTGTCCGATCTCGCTCAAATTTGGAAGATAGGTAGAAGTGGTTAATTTAAACATTCCCTAGCAATTTCAATATAATCCTATCATTAGTAGCTATTGCGCATGAGCGAATATGTATTCCTTTTTAAACGAGCGTAATTTCAAGAGTTTTCATCTGATTTTGATGAAATTTTCAGGGAATGTGCGAGTTAGGCGGTAAATGGTCCACTAATAATTCCATGCTTCTCAAATCATTACTACGTTTTGCGCATGCGCAAAGTTCCTACTGTTGTCGGTATCGCATCGAATTGTCATTAACTTTTTTGTTTTTCATCTAAAATTTGTGTTTTAACAGATATATTTTTCGGTTTTCGAGCTATTTTGTAATACAATATGCAAAAAATGCATTTTTCAATTCATATAACTCACACTGAGATAAGCTTATGCTTAGGTGCGTAACAAATCGATCTTCTTTTTCGAATTTTAGTTACTGATCACAAGGTTCAGTAGGTATTATTTTGAACATAGGCCCTACGTGATATTTTATCCTCCGCCCCCTGAACCCGCTGGGAGACCCAGATCTCCTTTTGCTTCCACCTTGAGCCTCGGCTGAACACTGGAGGAACGAGGAACACGCTACATTTCCAATTTCGGCTTCATAGGTTGAATAGCAGAGAACTTAGCTCCGGAAATCACTTGGCTGATTTGGAGGGGTTCTCGACTTCATGACTCCTCTTGGGATTTTAAATTTCCCAAGAGGCCTCCACTTTAAATTTCAGCTTCACAGATTGAAAAGCAAAGCACTTAGGTCCGGATCTTACACAGCTAATCTGGGGGACATAATGGTTTGTTTTTAAACGTCCCAAGGGGCCTTCAAATTTCAACTTCATAGGTTGAATAGTAAATAAATAAGCTCCGGAGCTCATCCAACTAATCTAGGAAGCTTCAGACTTTACAATTCATTTCGAGATGTCCTAAGAGGCCTCCATTTCAAATTTCACCGACATAGAGGTTAAATATCAAAGAAATTAGGTCCGGATCTTACTCCGCTGATCTGGGGGCTCTAGACTTCACGATTCGTTTGTTGACGTCCCAAGGGTCGTCCATTTCAAATGTAAGCTTCATAGGTTGCATAGCAAAGAAATTAGATCCGCTGCTACTTCAGTCTCGTTTTTTGTGACAATAATATTTTGTTACACTACTCAATTTTAGGTCCCGGTAAAAGCTTATTCCACGCTAAAACTTAATATTTTCTAACTCACTATGTTTCAAATCATTATTAGTGAAAAATTGCTCACTTTTTCAAACAGGAACCATAAAATTTATAAAACTGGCCCATTTAATGAGCCCAAGAAATTCGAAATCTTTCAGATTTTTATAATGTTTATTTTGTTCCGGCCGGCCTGGGGGCGGCCCCCTAGGCGTTTTTCCCGGGTCAGAGTGACCTTTGTCACTTTTTAGGGCTGCCTGTTCAGAAATGGGCAGGTGGCCCCGGGAGCCGCCATGGTGGGTGGGTCCGGGCCGGTCGGGGCGCTCTGGCCCCGGCCGGCTACACTCGGGAGCTTTGTGCCTCCCCCCTTTTCTTCCACACTCCGCACCCTTGTCCTACGCCCCTCAGACATTTATTTACTTATATATATTTTTTTAAATGACGTTTGCTCTATTGTTGTAATTGACGATGTTTATGGCAATAAAAAATTATTATTATTATTATTATTAATGTCAGTCTTTCCCAAAATTACGCTGCATAAATGAATCGCTTTACTGTTTCAGATCGTAACAACTACAAATCGATCACAAGGTTTTTAAACAATAATCTTCATTGTCACATTCTTCATACCTAATACGAATTCAAAATTGAACTCCCCAATATAAGCATGATTATTTCGAAAAACAAAAAACAAGATTCAAGACGTTTTATGATAGGTAACAAAAACATGTCCAAGGTAAGTAATCTTAGCTGAAAGCTCTGGGTTAGTTTGCAAGATTTTGTGACTCAGGGGTCAGCATCCAAAATCAAATGGACGAATCGAAGATTACTCTTTTATTTCGCCGATCTATAGAAGTTAGAGTAGATCATCTTGATGAAGTTGTTCCCAAAGGTACACAACGTCCCGCTTCTTGTTTTGTGCAATAGGAATTGGAAAAGTATGTATGAAATATATGGAATACGAATTCTTTACTTTTATAATATGTTCATCCATTGAGGTGGTGCCCAATGCTCGAGTGGGTACTAACTCCTTTTAGTTTTACGTTCACAAGTATGAACCCCATCGTAATTGATATCTTGTACTAATCGAAAAATAGTTCTCCAGTGAAAACTTCATTATTTTCATACAATTGGAAGAGAACGTATCATTCTTCTCATTCTAGTAAAATTATCGCCGGCCACCCTTGCCAAAGGTTTTACGTTGATAGAATCGCAATAACTAAATTCGTTTACGATGTAAAATGGGGCTTTTTTTTTTTAGCTGTCCTCATGGTTATTTTTTATATGCTCAATAGTATGATCCACACAGTTCCCCTAAATATACAATGTGGAGGAACTAGGGAACGCAGTCGCTACTGCCGAGGGGATAATAATAAGCGCTGCCTCCGAGGCAATACCAGTGAAGTGTCAGAAGTCGTACCAGCTTGATTGGTGGTCCAAAGAGACTGGAATTACTAAAGTGAGCAGCACTGTGACTTCGCAATCGGAGGCAGCGCAGGGTGGTTAGGGTAACCGAAGATGAACTAAATGAACTTGGGGTGGCGAGAAGAAAGTACTGCAGAGCAGTTAGGTAAATGAGGCGATAAGGTTGGAGGAATTTTGTTACGGGGGAGGGAGCTGGGAGTCCGTACGGCCTACCATATCTTCTGGTGAGAGGCCTTAATACATCATTCCAGCTCTCTACTTTAAGGGGCAGTGAGGCAGTCAAGTGGGAAGAAGCTGTGAATGAGTTACTCGGGTCGCTCTCCCCTGGGGATTCTGTGGAGGGCGAGTCGGCAGTGCAAGCAGAGCAAAGACGAGCTATCTCTTGAATTGACCTTGCCGGCGATGAGGTGTCTGAGGTGTTAGACGTTCTACTTGCTAGCCTGGTAGAGACCTTTAAGGCTGGCAAGGCTACGGGTCCGGACCGGATCGAGGTTTGAATGCCGCACTTCCCTTCATCGTGGAAGGTGGACAGGGTCTGCATGCTACAAAAAGCAGGCAACCGGCATCCAAAGGAGGCCGGCGCATACGTCTAGTGCAGGCTAACGTCTGAGATAATTGATCTGGCCCAGATTGGCTTCAGTTAGGGAAGATCCACTACCGACGCGATTCTTGAAGTCCAGAAGTTGGTTGGTGAGGGCACACGGAAGTATGCTTTGGGCATCTTTATGGATATATGTATACGTTTGATAGCGTTTGGTGGCCCACTGCTAGAATACTGGTGAAAGAGCGCCTAACTGACAGAAATCCTATCGTTCAGGCCACTGACAATAGGCTTGCCTATGTCAAAAGTTTTAGGTACCTGAATGTAACCTTTTGTGAGCGATTGAATAAAGGTCCCCATGTATCAGTGGTGGCGGATAAGGCCTGGTGTGCTTTTGCCAAGGTGTGTTGGTTGGTTGGATCAGAGTGGGAGATAGGTTTCCGTGAGCTGGTCTCACTATATAAGGGGCTTTTCCTCAGAGTGTGGCACCCTGCTGGGCACACTTAATGTGAAGCACTTGTATAAACTCGGAACTGTGCAGCGCCATGCCCTCATGAAGGTGAACAGGGCGTATCGAACCTCACCAACAGTGGCCTTGCCCGTGCTTGCTGGGGTCCTGCCAGTCCAACAGGAGGCATGGAGGAGGTGGGCCGAGTACCATATTGCCAGGCGCCAGTGCTTCAAAATTCCAGGTATATTGGCTGGAGACTGGATGGTTTGCTCTGGCATGAATTAGCAGAGAGTTGATGAATGAGCTCATGACCTCTTGGCTAGGTCCGTGGGAAAACGCCCCAAAGGGCAGGCCTCCCCACATATTCCTGCCGTCTGTGCGGGAAAGACTCTACTGGCCGTGGCTCTGCCTGACACGCGAAGTGTGTAGTGGGCCACAGTTAGTTTGCTGGTAAGCTGGATAAGTTAGGCCTTATATAACCATTGGCTTGATGGTGCGGGGATGAGGAGTTGGTTGAGCACGTGCTTTTGTGCTGTTTAGAGTTCCATGAGGTGCGACTTGAGGGCTTTGCCAGAGAAGCCCTAGTGAGACTTGCTGAGATAACGAAGGTGAGGATAAGGAATTAGGGGTTTTTTTTCTTCTTACCTCTCCTCGCATGTGGCTCTTTGGATGCTCCCTAGTTACTGGATGAAGGACGGACCAGTCTGATGTGATGAGACTCACTGTTTGCTGTGGGTGGGACGGTACCTCACTGTGACCTATCTCACTGTGGTGTTTTTTTCTTTTTCGCTTTTCTTTTTTGCTGCCTCACCTTTTGCTGGCTTGGTTTGTACAGCCCGCCTACTATCTGGGAACCGAAGGGCTCGTGAAGAGCCTCCCTTCTTCGCACACCCATATTGTTTGGGTTGAGTTTGGGGAGGAATATCCCCACTCAGGCAGAAGTAGAGCGGTTAGAAGACTTGTACAAATTCTCTACCCTCGGGCCTGTTACCCGGTCAGGCATCTGGAGACAGCGGAGAGTCCAGTAATATGGTAATCTCCCATTTCAAAACCGGTACCTCGGGTCGGGGGGAGCACCGGTCTACCGGCACACTGGCACTCTGCCAGCCTGCCCCCCTGTTGAGGTAGGATTCGTGGTGGCATTGGCTGAGCTCACCCCAGCCATGGGACACGGGGCCCTGGGTGCTTAGGGGTAGAGACTTCATCACTATGAACTCTTACCTTGGTAATCTATCTCGGCATGTAAGTTTTGCAATAAACAAGGATACCAGCTTCTTTAGCTGGGAGAACCAGCTAGAAGGTTCACCTTTACATGTTGGGTCTTGGCATGTAGGTACCTTGCAAGGAAAGTTCAGAGCAACGGCTCTTGTACAGTGAGTTATACCTTTCCTCCTGCTCTCTCTGTAGGGCGTGAGTTGTGTCTCATAGGCTTTCCGGTAGGGGGAGAAGCGCAGTCCTCGAAGGATAGGCTCTCCTGAACAAATTTCAACCTTCTGTAAGAAGGAGGATCTCTCTCTAATTCCACGGCGGGTGCATAGTAGCCTGTGTGTGGGCAGATGTAAATTTCAAATTAGAAATGTAAATCCTTGCCAAAAGCATGACTTCAACAGTTGCAATCTCATTTCGATGATATATTCAATAATCTATATATTTATGTTATAAATACGAGGAACCTTCGAGCTTTTTTTATTTTTAATTCATTTGTTTACTTTTATTTATTTATTCACTTTTTTTCTTTTTAAATAATATTCTTTCAATTGTTTTTGATAGTAATAAGCAACAATAAAACTGATACATTTTTGTGATATAGTTTTTTTTTTTTTTTTTTTTTTTTTTTAAGGTACCTACATAGATTTTAAATATCGATTATATGTGCACAATCAATGTTGAAACTAAGGATTTGATTCTGGGTTTCCTATAACCGAATTTAAGCGAAATCGGACGAATTGGTCTTGCGAATATGGTGCTAAACGGATTTCACGGTTGCCAATAAGCAGTGAGAACTCAATTTTGGCGCGATAAAATTGGTAGGGAACCATTCTCAGCCTACCCCCCAGATTACTAAATAATTTTATCGAAATCAAATGAAAATTGTAGATGTAATGCTTGTTACAAGGATTATACATTTGTGCATACACAGCAGCTACGAGTAACTACTAATGATACGATCATGAAGAGCAGCACAAACAACTTTAAATTCATCATTTTATGCGGAATATCACTTGGAAAAACTTGGAGGGATGGATGCAGGGATGGTCATGGTTATGTTTTTTATTTACTTACAACTTCTACATATAAGAAAAAACGTCTGCTAAGTTGGGTGTGGCACATAGCTTCCACGTATCCGTAACATGAATGTATAGATCATTGAAATGTTAAAAATTATCTTATGATTACATAGCTCGTTCCTATGGTTGTGGGAAATGATGAATTGAAACGGAGTGTGTTTTCATAAACGCTTTCAGAAACGTTTTCAGAAAAACGCTTGATAGAAATTGCGTTTGCGCATGCATTGAGAGAAATATTTATTTTGGAAACGATGCAATTTATAGGGAACCATCTACACTATAATCCGGACATTCCCTGAGGATTCAATAAAAAAAAACTCATCAAAATTTAATCAAATGACAGACAAAAGCTGTTCTGAGGTCTAAGACGTAAAATGTGAGTGGGGCGCATGAGAATACCTACCTGATGTTTTTATTTGTAGTCATAGTCAAAATTAACAAATATTCATTCAAATGTACCGTATGAAATTATGAAACGATTAAAATACAAACTAAGCGCCATTCACGATTTCAACGGGTGATTCTCTAGAAATTTCAAAATGTTGTAACTTTGGACCTATTAGACATAGAAAGATGACTAAAAATTATTTTAAAGTAGATTTAATGTTCTACAACTAATTTTGCCCTTAAATAAAAGGCTGCGACACGAGAACGAAATGTTGGTAAATAAAAATTAAAAAAATCGAGGGGAAAACTGTTTTCTAGTGAAAATGCAATATTGGCAAGCCTTAATTTCGGAAAGTATGAAAAATAGAGAACATTTTTCAAAACAGACTTGTAGGAAATTTTATGTTCTTCAATACCCGTTATTGTGTTTTTTCTTCCTATTATGACCAGACGTTATTATTGGTCATGGTTAATTCTTGTGCTGCATATAACTGCACTTCCCGATACAAAAGGATAATGGAATATCGTTTTACAGGAATGTTGAAAATTATATGACACCGCACTTTAGGCCTATTGTAAAATAAATTATTTTTATTTTTTCATAAATTAAGTCCACTGAAGCAATAAGGATAATTTTAACATTAGTTATTAATAATTAACTGGGGTTTATTGTAAATGTTAACGGTACAGCCTTCTATAGTTGGTACAATTTACAGTGTTTTAAATTAATTTTAAAATAATTCACTTACATTAAATATGGTTTTTTAGCTTTCCAAAGGATCCTGACATTTTTAAGAAATGGGTTATTGCCAATAATAGGGAAAACTTTACTTTGTCACCTCAATCGAAACGCTGCAGTAAACACTTCACAAATGAACAATACCAATTAAGGCCCTATTGTAAGGTAGAGTTGTTGAGGACGGATGCCATACCTACATAATCTCATTTGATTTTCCGTCACATCTCATGAAATCTCCACCCAAAAAAGGAGAACTATTAAAAAGGGAAGTGAAAAGCATTGCACTGTTTATACTGTATACCCCTCCCCCCCCCACCCCCATTATTGCTTCCTCACTATCGAAGGTAGGGAAGCCTAGTGTTTGTGAAAGACGTCAAGGAAAAAATTGTCCTCCAAAATTAAAATTGCCCCTTGCTTTTTGCGTATCAGAGTTTGCCGATCAATTTTGGTTCCGAGTCTGTTTGTCTGCGGTAAATCCTTGTCACGCCCAAATCTATATTAACTCCTCGAACATTTCTTTATTAAATTTGCCCAAAACCTAATTGCTCCAAAGCTTCGGTAATCAATGATGCTACTTGGCAGGTGCTCAATACCAGAAAGAATTATTTCGTTACTTTCAATGGAAAAAATATCACAAGAACAAGAAATAGTTACCAACAACATATAGTGAGGAAAGTAACTGAACCAAAGTCTCCTTGCTTCGGTATAGATAGACAACAGAACTCCTACCTAATATTATTGGCCACTGAAAGAATGGCCTACTTGGTTACTACTCACTGTCGCAGACGTCCAGGAGGTATTGAAGGGGATCCGTTACCGCAGGGATAAGGCTTGTGGTGGAGGAGGGGGGGGGGGGGGGAGTGCACACGGGGGTTATCAGTCCAGGGGATGTCACATATTTTTGGTGGGCCAGTAGGAAAAGGTTGGAATGTATAGGATGCTCAGGATGGAGTCAATCGCATTTCAATCCACTTTTGTTGTCCGAAAGACGCTCCCTGGCAAATATTAATTTCTTAGGGTGAACAGGAGAGAGTTTAATCCACTCAACTGATCAGCAAAGAGCCCCACCGTTTGTTCGTATCTAGATGCTCCAGAGAGGTTTCCTACCAAATATAAAATTCCAAGGGTGAACAGAGGAGAATACACAGCAGAAGGGTTCCCTATACAATGTCAGAGTGGTTCCCTATAAAATGTTAACCTCCTCGAATGAACAAGAGAGAATTCAGCTCACCCAGCTGATCAGGAAAGAGCCCCTGAGTTTATTCGTGTCATGGTGTACCTACGAGAGAGTCTCGCTATCAAATTTCAACTTTCTAGGGTGAACGGGAGAGAATTTCATATTCACCGCCTTCCTTACAACCCCGCACATTATTTACAGAAAAATGATGTGCCCGATACCGCACTGTTACCACCAACGGTAAGGTCCTCTAAAGGCCCCTTTACACAATGGCCAATACCAGGCAAGCCTAGACCACATTGCGTACTGTTGATTGTGTGGACGCAAAATGACCTTGAAAAAACTACCGAAGTTCAGTCCGTGGAAAGCCTTGCGGGTAATTGCCTCGTCGCGGTTTTTCTCGAAAGATCAAAGGGGGCCACAAGCCCCTCCCGCACTTATTCGAACATACAGATTCACTCAACGGGTGATCACTCACTTCACTCATAACTTCTCAGTCCGTTTCGTGTAGAGAACATTTTTTCTTTCATGCGAATCTATTTCACACAAACTTTTTTTGTGTTTTAGTCGTCAATAGTACTTACATCCTCTACTAGTTTTGTGTTTTCATTTTTTTTAAACATTATTTTATTGAATTATATCAGAAGAATCGAAGCATCTGGACCCCAAAGATAGTTCTCGTAAAGATAAGAACAAAGTGGGAAATAATGCTTTTTTCCGTTCTTATTTTCACTGAATCCAATTGAATTTTAAACGTCAGGTTTATTTATGTGCTTATAATGTTATATGCGCATCTATTATAATACAAAAATTATGCTCAAATAAACACGCTATTTATATTTCTGAATGTAAACATTATATATTTATAATTACACCTTGATTCATAAAAGTTCCACAGTGTTAATTATAATTAGATATAGGTAGGTACCTGAAAATGAATGTTTATGAACTTGATTTAAATTAATAGCTGTATATAAGGTGCAACGAGTTTCGGCTGGTTTTAAAGAGGATAGATTCATGTTATTCATTTATTTAAATCAATCGTCATAATTTACCACTAATTCAAGGTGATAAACTATAATGGGAACTCCTCGTTTTCTCAATTAAACTGTTGATACCTATTGATTTTTATAGAAAAGATTATTTATTTATTTTTAAATGTGAAATATAATAAACTTCCAGTCATGCAGCATGATCTTAAATTGTCATATTAAGTATATTGCTAATAGTGAATTGTTTTAAACTTAGGTACATAAAGAAGTTGTTAACTTTAAATTTCATAGCAATAGAATTTGTTCTATATAATATTCTCCTTATTCAAACAAAGATTTCGGTAATTTATTTTTCTAACGATTTTTTGAGCACGTATTAATCCAAACCATCCACTATCTTGTCTTCCGCCATCTTTTCTTGATTAGTTGTTTTTTCACTACCAAAGCTTTGTATGCTTGGTAAGAAACACCCAGGGAAATAGCCACAGCAATTAATAGGTATTTCCCCATAATGTATATTTCCCCATTCATAAAATTATAACCCACAAGCCTGAATCACAAAACAAAATGAAAATGTATAGGAGAAAGAAGTTCGCAAGGTAGAGCAGAGCTACACAGCTCATGGTTCCCGTCGTCGGCCAGTCGCAGTTGGCCCAGCGGCCGCCTGTGGGTATGTGGACGTGTAACGGCGGCTCAGCTTTTCATCGGCATCAAGCTTGAACCGCCCCATCCTTGCGCCAGTGCCGATGCGAGGCAAATTTACTCGGCCGGCATAGGCCATTGTGTGGAAGGGGCTTAAGACGCATGAAACGGTATGGACAACGAATGCTTGCAAATCATTTCACCATCATTTTAAATCGAATTTCGCATCTTCCCACCCCAATATTTTTGTCTTTGATTTGCCATTGATGTTAACTAAGGTAGGTAGGCTAAGGTGCAGGTAAAGATATCATTAGGAGGCAGTTGGATAGGGGTGGCAGTTGTCTAAACTGTGGTAGTTGTCTCTTAAGGTAGGTGTGGCAGTTATCAACTTTTTTGTGCGGTGGATGGCAGTTTACGTTCGCCCCTTGGTCGTAGCCGCTTCAAAGCCCCAAAAGGCATTATTTCAAGTAAAATGTAGCAAATGTTTCAAATTCCATTGCAATTGGCTGAGGAGAACAGGTAGTATTGGGTGGGCAAAAAGTCAGATGAGATGAGAAACACAAAATAAGCCCGAAAACATGAATTTTCACGAATAGATTGATGAATAGTACGACAATAGTTCTCCTCGATCTACTAGGTACTCAGCGGAACTTAAACGTTGAGATAGTTGTTTACGTGTCTGGACACGAACACTGGCCGTGATCGTTTTGATGTTGCCAGTCGCCAGCCGCTCGTACAAACTACGACGCACGAATCAACTGATAAAATTTCAATTGAGTTAGCTTTTCAATAAATTGATTTAATTATAACTTTTGTCAGGTATACTTATACTCACGGACTAGTGAAGTTTATGTAGTGTGCTTTATTTTATCCCATTTCATTTGGTGGATGCATTTATCTTTCTTGATATACTTAAATTCTGGTGCACCATAGTACTTAGACATCTGCTCTACTTATACAAAAAGCTAACTATTTGTGATAAGTAGGTGTTTTATTTAGTTTCATAGTATATAATTACTATAGACTTCTTTTGATGACAGACGAAGCCTTTCAATGATATTCGGCGTACAAGGGGTACTTAATATATAAATAATAAGCCTTTGTATTAGAATTTTCTTCGTTTTCCTTATGATAATAATGTTCCATTACTCTTCTCTTGTACAAACATTCGCACAGAGCACGGAGCACTGTCACATTACGACTTCTCGTTGCAAATTTGACGTTGCAAATAATTTAGGGAAGCTCTGACGTTTTCATGAAACGCCAGCTTGTGAAAAGAGCAACTGATAATACTTTCTCCCGCAGCTTCTCGACACGCAAGGTGGACCCACGTGATGACTTTCACTAGGATCGTTTTACATTGGTGCATAATGCGTAAATGTGATGAGGACCAGTGAGTACAAGCACATATTGAAACTGTAACGTTACTCAATCAAGAAATCATAGTTGAGCCATTGACACAGTTTTCATGACCGCTGTGCTATTTTTCTTATTATTCCGGAAAAATTTCTTTATTAGTTAGATACCTAATTTATTTATTACTTTATTCAGTTTTATATTATTATAGTTTTATGTTAATTTGTGGTTGCTACCTGTTGGAAGCATTGTTTTCATTTTCAGGTGATGACATTTTCTATCGCCAAAATCGAAATTTTCACCGGCAGTTTACATTTTAGGCCTTTACGAACAACTTTTATCATTTAATAATGATTAACAGGACGTTTCCATTTGTTTTCGTCACGTCACGAGCTTCACGTTACGGTGGGGTTTTCTATTGATTTTCACGTCCAACCAATGCGTTACTAGGGAAGTGTAACTCCCTTAGTTTTCATAGCAGGAAAATCGTTAGCCACTTTTTGGAATGCTCTCATTTTATCACAGCATCTCATAATCCATAAGCCTATGTAGTGTCAAGGAAAGCTGATTTATTACGCTCAGTTATAAACTAATATTGCTAAGTAACCATAATGAACTAATAATGTGTAAAATTAATCATTATTTAATTAAATTAATTAAATGATCTGTAGAACCGTAGTTCTACCGTCCGTTTTTTTTTTGTTTCGCGTATGATTGTCTCTAGAAAATTGATAGTTTTTACTGCGCATTTTCTAACGTAAAATCTATGAAGCATAATTTTCTCATGGCTAGGTATTCATCCTATCCCGTCTAATTGGGAGGATAGGATAGCTAACGATGGTAGTTTTCACGTAAGTGCGAACTTAACATCTATCAAGCATCACTTTCTCAATGCGCGATCGACTGATGTTGCTCCAAAATTAGAAGAACCTTCCATTGGCACTTTTAGGATTATTTGAAACATCTAATGATATATAGGTACATTTGTATTACGGATACAAGAAAGCTATGGGGCGCATAGGAACGTGAGGGGTGGCTTGGGAATTTTCCAACCCTGATTTGTTTGGTTTGAAATTTTGTAAGATTTTTCAACTGACAAAAATACCTACTTACTTGCAATTTTCTATTTTCTAATTTCACTACTTTACACTACTTTTTTTCAACTTAGGATTTCTCAATCGGCTTCGCAAGTCATTCAACATGGAAAATGTCTCTCTCATTTTTGTATGACGCGCTTTTGGAATGCCTCTACTTTCCAACCATCTTATTCTTCAACGTGTGAACTTGAACTGTACACACACAGACCCCATGACTTCCGATTCGGGCCAATCCAAAAATCGGATTCTCTCACTCTTTTTTACTGCATTGGGGAGTGAGACGCTTCTTCAAAGGCTTGGCGAATTGTCGCCTCTCGCACATCCGTACTGGTTAGTTTGGAGGTGTAGTCACACATCTCAAAGAGACTGAAAATATATTTGATTTATAGGTTGTATGGGGATGTGAACCGTTTAATGTTACTGTGGATTAATACAGCGCTCTTTACAGCCCTCTTTACATCCAGTTTGACAATAAGGAGTAGCTTCCAAGGCGAGATTCCATTCCGATAGCCTATCATCGTCCCGTTACGTAGTGTAAAGAATTAGTTGGAATCTGACAAATGGTACGCCCGTACATAAAAGACCAAAAACATATACCACTCAGTTTTTATTGAAATGTTTATCGTTAATTTCAACTCCTCCAATTGTTACCAAGTTTTGTGAACACCTGGCTTTAAATATTCTTGTCATACGTTGTGTTCATCCAAAAAATTCGTCTCGGTTGAAATTCGGATCTCTGTTAATTTTTGTCAATATTGTTTTTGTTTAAATAAACATCGTTCTCAGTTCCACGGACGTTCGTATATCTTCAAGTGGTTATAGGCCCAGACTCGCGAACTGAAGAACGCAGGAAAAATATTGGCAAGTCAGAATTAGATGGAGAAACTCACTGACATCGAGGTATCGAAAGTTACAAGACTGGAAAATGCAGGAAATTGGCCTGCATGGAAATTCCAGGTAGGAATTATACTCGACGCCAATGAGTACGACGAACTTGTGACCGGCGAATATGCGATACCAGAACTGATTGTGAGGGAAGGTGAAACACGAGAACAAGCAAGTGAACGTCATAAAGCAGAGCTCCGGAAATGGAAAGTTGCTGACAGCAAATGCAAGGAGATTATTGTCACAACTGTCGGGCAACAAGCACTCCATCATTTAATGAACTGTTCGACGTCCAAAGAAATGTGGGACAAGCTCCTAAGTATTTACGAACAGCAGTCTGAAGCCAGTTTGCACATGACACAAAAACAATTTTTTGAATACTCCAAAAGTTCAACAGATGACATTGCAACGCACATAACAAAACTTGAACGACTAGGTCAAAACCTCAAACAACTTGGATCACCTGTTGAAGAGTCGTTCATGATGACCAAGATTTTAATGACATTGCCTTCTTCCTATCAACATTTTCATATTGCTTGGGACTCCACTCCAAGGATGGAAAAGACGTTAAAAAATCTCGTCGCTCGTCTTTTGATGGAAGAAACTAGGATGAAAACGCAAGAGCAGGCTGAGGAATTTGTAGCATTGTTTCACAAAAAGAACGGTCAACAAAATCTGAAGCAATATCAACCAGCAACCTTGTCAAATGAAAGAAAACCCAAGGGACCGTGTCATTTCTGTAAAAATCCAGGACACTTTAAGTCAGAATGTTATCATTGGAAGAAAAAGCAAGAGAGAAACCAGGCAGAAAAGAAAGGCTTCGCATGCTATAATGAAATAGTCGCACTGGCTAGTGAAACAAACTCTAGTATGCCCCTAGATGACAATTTTTATGTTGATTCTGGAGCAAGTGACCACATGTCTGGGCGAAGAGAATGGTTTAAGGATTTTACCGAACTCGAAAACCCTTTACCAGTACGAATGGGAAATGGAGCCGTGATGTATGCAACAGGAAAGGGTAACATCTCTATCCTAGCTGAAGTGGGAGGAGTTTGGCACGAAAGATACCTGAAAGATGTTTTGTACATCGCGGATATGAAGCTGAATTTGTTTTCAACAGGATCTTCGATGGATAAAGGTTTTAAAATGCAAAAAGATGCTCGAAAGTGTTTGTTCACTAAAGACGGTAAAACAATTTTAGAAGGTATTCGGTATCAGAAATTGTATCGTATGAAGTTGAAAGTTGTTCTTCCAGCAGAAACTATGAAAACCACAAGTTCAAACTGTGGATTGGTTACACATAAACTGGATACATTTCAACTTTGGCATGAACGATTGTGTCACCAGAATGAAAAACAAGTGAAGAAATTTCTAAAAATTAATAACATCAACGTTTCAGACGAAGAAAGCTTATTCTGTGATGCTTGTATTCTGGGGAAACAACACAGAAAACCATTTCCAACAAGCAATTCAACAACAAACAAATCAGGCGAACTGATACATTCTGATTTGTGTAGTCCGTTCCAAGTAGAGTCAATTGCAGGTTCCCGATACTTTCTGTTGCTGAAAGATGATTTTTCTCGCTATAGACAAGTGTACTTTTTGAAACACAAGAATGAAGTGCATTCAAAGTTGGACTTATTCTTGAAACAGTTCAAAAATCAAAAGGGGTACCAAATAAAGACAATCAGAACAGACAACGGGCTGGAATATTGCAACAATGAAGTCAAATCTCTTTTAGAAAATGAAGGAATACAACATCAACGTACTGTAGTATACACGCCTCAGCAAAATGGTGCAGCTGAGAGGGAACTCAGAACAATCGTGGAAGCTGCCAGAACAATGCTGCACAGCAAGTCTCTGAATCTAGAACTGTGGGCTGAAGCAGTAAATACCTTTGTATACGTTATGAATCGAACTGTTACTTCTTCGAATTCAGAAAAGTCTCCCTACGAGTTATGGACGAATGAAAAACCAAAATGCTTAGATTTTAGAGTGTTTGGATCCGAAATTTTTGTTCATATTCCTTATTCCTAAAGAAAAGAGACGAAAACTTGACGTAAAAAGCAAGAAAGGAATTTTCGTAGGGTATGATCAATTCGTAAAAGGATACAAAGTTTATTTTCCAAATGAAAACAAAGTGAAAATGAGCAGAGACGTCATATTCAAGGATGAGCTCTCATGTCCTGTGAATGTCAGTGACAGTTCGAAATCAGGAGAGAGATACGAAATTTTGTACATCCCACTGAAGAATCTCGATAACAGTCAACGAAATAATGAAGATGGAAGTTTAGTTAACGAAGTTGAAGAGGAACCGATGGGAGAAAAGGAACCATTGCCAACAGAAGAAATGGAAAATGAGACACAACAGCAATCTGTTGTGAAATTATCAGGACCAACTCTTCGAGATAGATCCAGGATTAGACCACCAATACGTTTAGCTTATTCTGCTGAAGTCTGTGTAACATTTCCTTCCGAACCAAGAACGTATAAAGAAGCGGTGAAGCGCGATGAAGCCGAAAAGTGGATAGGTGCTATGAACGAGGAGATGGAATCACTGAAACAAAATAAAACGTGGACACTGGTTGAACCAATACCTGGTAGGAAGTTGGTAGATTGTCGATGGTTGTATCGAGCGAAACGAAAATCAGATGGAACCATTGAAAGGTGGAAAGCTCGGTTGGTCGCTAGAGGATTTAGTCAAGAACGAGGAATTGACTACAATGAAACATATAGTCCAGTAGTCCGCTTTGACTCAATTCGAACAATTTTGTCGATAGCAGCGATCGAAAACTTAAAACTTCAACAATTTGACGTAAAAACAGCATTTCTTCATGGAGATTTGAAGGAAGAAATTTTTATGAAACAGCCAGAAGGATACGAAGACAATTCTGGAAGAGTGTGCAAACTACAAAGAAGTTTATACGGGCTGAAGCAAGCGCCTCGATGCTGGAATGAAAAGCTGGTTTTATATTTGAAAGAAATGAATTTCATCGAAAATGAATTTCATCGAAAATGAATTTCATCGAAAATGAAGGTGATTCGTGTGTGTTCATCAACCAAACAGATTCGACAAAAATCATTGTCGCCATTTATGTTGATGATGGGCTGATCGCAGCAACGAATATGGCTCTAATAACTTCTTTTCTCGAACGTCTAACAATGAAATTTGAAATAACCACCATGGAACCCAGTTACTACCTCGGTTTGGAAATAATCCGAATGAAAAATGGGTCAATTTTTATTTCTCAAGAAGCTTATGTGAAGAGGATCTTGAAGAAATTCAATTTAGAAGATGCAAAACCTGTTTCAACCCCTATAGAACAAAAAACTGAAACAGAACAAAAACAACGAATGGACGTACCATACAGAGAAGCAATTGGCAGCTTGTTATATCTAGCCATTGGTAGTCGGCCAGATATATGCTATGCAGTCAACACATTGAGCCAACACTCTGTTAGCCCATGTGAGAGTCATTGGAAAGCTCTGAAAAGAGTTATGCGTTACATTAAAGGAACAATGACGTATGGAGTGTTGTACAAGAGCCAACAGAATCCTGAACTGAATGGTTATAGTGATGCAGACTTCGCAGGAGACCCGCAAACGAGACGTTCCACTACAGGCTACGTCTTCAAACTCGGAACTGGATCAATTACATGGTGCTCTATGAAACAACGGTCTGTGAGTCTATCTACTACAGAGTCGGAGTATATAGCTGGATCAGAAGCAGTGAAAGAACTCGTATGGCTACAACGACTCCTGGAAGGCCTTGGCATTAAATACGGAACTCCGAAATTATTTATGGACAACGTGAGTGCCATAAAGCTTGTTAAGAATCCGGAGTACCACAAACGTACCAAGCATATTGACACGTTATCACTATACGAAAAGTATATTGAAGGCTCGTTTGATTTGCATTACATCGCCTAAACAACAAATTGCAGACAAAAACTTACTCTTGTGGATCTAAGGGAGCAGCTTGGAGTGTTCCCAAAAGAAACTCTCGTCGTTCAAATTTAGGGGGAGTATTGAAATGTTTACCGTTAATTTAAACTCCTCAAATTGTTACCAAGTTTTGCGTACACCTGGCTTTAAACATTCTTGTCATACGTTGTGTTCATCCAAAAAAAAATTCGTCTCGGTTGAAATTCGGATCTCTGTTAATTTTTGTCAATATTGTTTTTGTTTAAATAAACATCATTATCAGTTCCACGGACGTTCGTATATATTCAAGTGTTTTATATTGTATAGATTGTAGAATTATATAGTATATTATTATAGTTAAATTGTTAAATCCGTTTTAAGTCAAACTTCGGCACTCTATGTGGTCCATGGGGGTGGGGGAGAGGCTAACATTCATACACACCCCAACAATTTAACCGGCATGAGGATTAAGACTTATGACGACAACTCAGTTTAGTATAGAGTTACCAGAGGGAAAAACACGAATCGAGTATTTGAGGGAGGGCGAAACATCCAAATGCAGAACAAAAGTTTTAGTACTGAAAAAATCATGAATAACTTCAAATGTATTCAACAAATACAAACAACCAATATTGTAGAATTTTTTAGCAAACTTATCAAAAAAATATAGTTACATGCCTAAATATCTTTGGAGAACTATTAAGAAATTTGCACATACTTGCCTGAAATTAACTGATACACAGGTACATAGTTAAGTACCTATCTACTAATCCTATTCATGAGTTGGTATGTATAGAAACATCACATTTCCAAATCACATTTTATTAAAATCATCAAATCACATTCTTCGGGATTCGCAATGCATTATTTTTAATAAGGAAATAACCAGAAATCACAATAAAATCATCTCATCAAAATTACTCAACATTTTAGCCCCCCAATTTTCTTATTCATCTGCTTATCTGTCAAAGCTAACAAGTAAAATTGTTCGCATGTCATCCCCTTCGTATTGTACCTAGTATGACACTGACCACACAAACTCTATTCCTTTCCTTCGTCCACTAGGCGTTGATGAGAGAAAACTCGGCCCTTCGGGGGCCGGATGTTATTACTTTGAGCCTGACTGCTAAAATGTAAAAAACATGGAATCATGTTTTAGCTCCTCGCTCTCACTTTATTATAGAAATGATCACGACGATTGAGCTCTTGTGAGATGATGATCTCCTAATAGAAACTCGCGAGTAAACATTCACTTTATTATAGAAATGATCACGACGATTGAGCTCTTGTGAGATGATGATCTCCTAATAGAAACTCGCGAGTAAACATTCACTTTATTATAGAAAGAGGCTAAAGAGGCTACATACGAAATTACAGCTTCCTATAGTGTAAAGTATAGAAATTACCTATTAAAATGACTTAACCACCGCTTCACAAAGCAAACCGTTCTCGCAATATTCGGATCACCTGCTATGAATCACATAATCGAAACACCAGCTCAATGAAATCATCAGAAATTAACAAGCGGTTGCAATCATGTTCACAATATCAATAATTGAGAATGATCACCTGTGTGTAAACAATTATTCATATAACCCTGCTCATAACTCAGCTTGCTGGCCACGCACTTCGCAGTAGTTAATATAGTATGGTTGGATAAATCGAGAGCTTTCGAACGAATGGTCAACGAATTTTGTGGGATGGAAAGCGACGAAGTATCATATCCCTTACAACGACTCGGTTGTAAGCGGAAATCATCACAATTATTGGCGCTACTTTCATCTCACTTTATAGTCTCACTTTTCGGCGGGGGATCCATCGCTAAAACATGATTCCATGTTAAAAACCCTTCCCACAATGGCGTTATGCCTAGAAACACCAAAATAAAATTCGCCTGGGTTGTTCTCCCAAAGGATATCATCTGGTAACCCCAAGTAAGTAGAGTAGGTAGCATAGGTTCTCCTTTTTGTTGGAAAACTCGGAAAATGGAGGGCGTTTCAGTACAATAGAGGACACAGTCGTAAACTGAGGACATGTCCTTCCAAATAATACCATCTGGTAACTCCACTCTAGTATCGGTTTGGAACAAAACAGTTTAGAAGGTAATGTAGAGATAGCTGTTTGGAAGGCGATAAAAATCACTCTCGAAACCTTTAAAAACCGTTCAAAAACACATAAAAGAAAATCAGCTCAGGCCTTCAGAAGGCTCATCAAAAAGAAAGAAAAAATGCGTCCCCACTTTTTTTCATTTAAGGATTTATAAAAAATAAAAACGAAATCCCCATCGAAATCCCCAAAGCTGTCACTACCTACCTACCTACCCCCGTTGTAAATTATACATAATTGTTTTGATTTTGTAGTTGGTACTAGCTACTAGTTACTCAGCTAATGGGTATGAATTGGTCTGATCTACTGCCTTGTTTCTCGGTGCATGAGCAATGGTACTTTCCTGAAATTCTACCAATTCTTACGTACATTTCCACCAAAAAGGTCGAACGTGAGTTCCGGTGGACTTTCCCTAGAGCACCCACTTCCAAGGTTAGTAATGACCCGACCGCCGGAAGAAGCTTGTAGCCTGGCAATCAGTGTTTAACAGACCTCATCATTCCTGGACTAGTGCTCCGGGTTGCCTTAATTCATGAGCAGCGATCATGGTCTCTCATCACCTGAAGTGCAATGGTCGCCCAACCCATCGTCCCAGTTTAGTCACTGAACACCGTCGGCTTAGAATTCAATTCCACTTTTCCCCACATTAAAAATTTGTATTCCCACCCAACAGGAAACCACCTGCAACTGCTGTGTCCCACTTCAGAAACTTTCTCATCGAGATTTGAATTTTAAAAATCATAAATTAATTTACAACACCGAGGTAGATACCTAGTAAGTTTCTCCGTGAACTGGGTAAGATGACATATACCAATATCAAACTCTCGGAAAACAAACTACATGTTACAAGTGAAAGTAAGTAGCAAGTTGAGAATTGATATTGACGAAACAAACGTACGTGAGTAGCAGCTCGGGGAACCAATCAGTTTAGTGGAGGGAGTAAATAGCTGTTGCTATGTATGTGCTTACAGTCAATTATTCAGATTTTCCATCCCCAAAATATGTACACAAAAATCTGATTTTTAAGTAGTGTCTGTCTGAAGGATATTATAAACCCACAATGCCGAAATTTTCACGTATTATAATGCAATATAGACTCACACACAAGCGCACTTTTCTTCTTTTTTTTTTAATAACGAACCTTTGTAATCGGTCAAGAACAACATTTTAACCCCTCCCCCTTAAAATTTGTTTGTTTACGTTCCAAAATGCATAGACTCCAAAAGCTTTTTATTCGAAACCACTGAACCAAAGTTTTTGAAACTTGGGTCAAAAATCAAAAGTTGGTCCTAGAAAAAGTTTAGTTGGTCCTAGAAGCTCGGCATCGATAGTATTTAAGGGCTGAACTATTTAAAAATGGAGATCGAAAACGGGGAATAAATTAAACACATGAGAGCAAACCATAACTGATGGAACATGGTAGGAAAATAGCCCTAAAACCTACAACGATCGTATCAACTGTTATAATTCCAATGGAATTCTCTCTTCTCGAAATCGAACTTTGGTCGCCTAGGTGGACAAGTGAAGTTTTCGTAGGTACCTACTTAAGACAGTGTCGATATACGTGAATATCACCCAGAAATAACAACGTGGTAAGGAGGGGCAGTGCTAAGCTGAAGGGCCAATGAAGGTAATTTCTTTCCTAATCGACCTCCGGTACTGGTTTCTTGAACAATAGCAACTATTTCTTGCACAAGTATATATATATATATATCGTCACCTGGGACGATTTTCACTATATTTCGTGTTACCCAGTCTGCGCTGTTCATCGAAAAAAAAAATATTGAGGGCATTTTGGAGAGAAGGGACCTCAGGCTATCCCCCCATGGAATCAAAATTAAAATCCCCACGCATGGGGGGTTAATATATTTTTTTGAAGGTCGGTCCCAACTCTCCTCAATAGTGGGACAGTTTTGGAACTGCGTACGTTTTGGCCAGTTCTCAAGTCTAAATGTTATTTGAGAGAGTTGGGACCAATGTGAACGTTTTAAAAAAATGGAAATTGCCAACATGTTGTTGAAAAAGTAGAAGGAATATGCATATACTTAACCTTCAAAATCCAAAGTTCAAAGTTCTTATTAAATCTGGTAGGTCTATGACGTCTCTATCACAATTAATATTTGCAACCCAAATTGACAATGAACTTTTGCTTCTTCGTTTTTGGGTTGTCCGTCATGTTAGTCTCATCATAGTTCACGAGATTCGCTGGTTCAGTTCAACCTGGTTCAGAATAGGAGTGGCGTTCTCAAAGAATTAGTTGACAGATTCAACTGACAGTTCAGCACGTTTTGTAAAAATGATGAAAACATTCCGAGCAGTCAAATCATTTTTGTGTCAAACCAAAAATTTTCGCACCCACTCAACCCCGGGAGTGTTGTCTTTGAATTGAGTTGAATTGAGGATGTATGATACTTTTTTTGTCGAGGTACCCCTTCACCATCATGCGAAAGTCGAATACTCCGAATGGGAAACCCCATGTTGCAAGTGTGTTCAAATGTTCAATGAAAAAAGTTTCCTCACTAGCAGGGGAGAATGGAGAGGGTCCATAGGTGGGAAAAGAAGATACCATTTTTTTGCCAACCTCGCAAAACTGCTTCTGGGTATTCCAAAAGAGGATAAAACTTCGTCTAACTTCAGTTTTCCAGTACGATATAATTCCACAGCTCTCCGTAGTATCTCCTCAGTATAGTTTCTATAGGGCTTAAAAGATTTACCCTTGCGAATATTTGAAAACTTTCGGATGTACTTCCTGGGCATCTGAAAACCAAAAAGAACTCATAAAACGTCAAGTCCCAACTCTCCCCACAACGTGGTCTCAACTCTCCCCCTTCAACAAAACCCCTGATAACAGCCAACTGTATGGAGAAATTAACTTCAAATTCTCAGGATACTCTCTCAGAGTGATGTATAATACGTCTAGAAAGTAAAAACTTGCAGCAAATTATGATCACCTTCTGCAGAGGTGAAAGTTTAGCAGCCCTTTGAGGAGCACAAAAAACGACTGATAAAACAACCTGTAGAATGAAGAGGACATTGGTGAGCTTCGAGGTGATATCACTTATAGCAGACATCAGGGAGGAAACAACTTAAAGTTGCATTGTATGGAACATTAAATGTGTATAGTCACATTTTATTTAGAATAGAATGAAAAAAGTCATTTTTATCTTACGAAGACACATTATATTATAATCATTTTTATTCAGAATATCAGTTGCAAAGTCACTTTTCTGTGTAATCTTGTCAGTTACAGCTATGGTCATTCTTATGTTGTCATTATTTTTTATGAATGAAATATCAGTACAGTCACGTTTTCAAACAGAGTCATGAAGTGACCCAAAGTACTTTGTCTCTTTCGAAGAATAATGAATGCCCATAACCAAGTCATTCTACGTTAATTTCAGACTACCTTGACTCCCTCTTACAGTAGTCACGCAGTTTGCTCGTACAGCCATTCGTGTCATGTGCGGGACACAATTGGGTTCTAACATATATTTTATTGGCTAGTTACCTTCTGTAACTTTCGAGGGGATAGTAATATAGATTCAGAGTCTTCAACTCGTGGCTCACTCTGAGTAACACCTTGAGACACGTTTTTCAGCTAATAGTCACAGTGACCTTCTGTTGCCACCGTTGATTCTAACAGAATGCCCCCGTGAAGACATTGTTTCCTTTGAATGCCCTATGACCTTTTATCTAGTACCGTTCCTCAGCCACTACCCTAGCTACGAGAGCCACAAAACTAGAGTACTTTCGTATCTTCCCTCAACTTCATTTGGAAACCTCCCAAAATCCCCAATATTTCTAGTTTGATAGGGACTACTACGTCTTATTTATAACAACGTACCTCCCTATAGACACAGTGGCCACGTTGAGTTGAAGATAGTCCTTTATTTGGCAATTCAGCTCATCCACACCCGTGGTCACATATACGTCCCACGAAGGTCCATTCAAGCATTCCCGTGGTAGCCTGCCCCTGAAGCAGCTATTTTGTGGCCAGCTTACTCCCACCTTCAGTGGTAGTATCTTTCTACACTATAGAGGTCACTCGGTAATATCCCCTTCATTCACAATAACTTTCGTGTCTAGTCCCTAAAGTAATTGACATTTTATGTCTTTGCTATGGCACATAAACTAAAAAAACGTCACGGAAAATAATTGCTCACGAAAATTGCTCACGAAAATTGCTCACGAAAATTGCTCACGAAAATTGTCCCAAGTGGCCACAACGATGATTATGACCATCAGAAATGACGTTGATTTGGTATGTAGCCCCTTGAGGGACTTCTGAACACAACTGACCGATTACAGATCAGCTGAGTGGCTCTAGAATCCAGTTTTTTCCCTAATGATCCCACGATTCTGAGATTTGGTATGTGGGCCGTTGAGGGACTTCTGAACACAACTGACCGATCCCAGATCAGCTGAGTGGCTCTAGAATCCAGTTTTTTCCCTAATGATCCCACGATTCTGAGATTTGGTATGTGGGCCCTTGAGGGACTTCTGAACACAACTGACCGATCCCAGATCAGCTGAGTGGCTCTAGAATCCAGTTTTTTCCCTAATGATCCCACGATTCTGAGATTTGGTATGTAGCCCCTTGAGGGACTTCTGAACACAACTGACCGATCCCAGATCAGCTGAGTGGCTCTAGAATCCAGTTTTTTCCCTAATGATCCCACGATTCTGAGATTTGGTGTGTGGGCCCTTGAGGGACTTCTGAACACAACTGACCGATTACAGATCAGCTGAGTGGCTCCAGAATCCAGTTTTTTCCCTAATGATCCCACGATTCTGAGATTTGGTATGTGGGCCGTTGAGGGACTTCTGAACACAACTGACCGATCCCAGATCAGCTGAGTGGCTCTAGAATCCAGTTTTTTCCCTAATGATCCCACGATTCTGAGATTTGGTATGTAGCCCCTTGAGGGACTTCTGAACACAACTGACAGATCTCAGATCAGCTGAGTGGCTCTAGAATCCAGTTTTTTCCCTAATGATCCCACGATTCTGAGATTTGGTATGTAGCCCCTTGAGGGACTTCTGAACGCAACTGACCGATCTCGGATCAGCTGAGTGGCTCTAGAGTCCAGTTTTTTCCCTAATGATCCCACAATTCTGAGATTTGGTATGTGGGCCCTTGAGGGACTTCTGAACACAACTGACCGATCCCAGATCAGCTGAGTGGCTCTAGAATCTAGTTTTTGACATTTTATGTCTTTGCTATGGCACATAAACTAAAAAAACGTCACGGAAATTGCTCACGAAAATATTCTGATGATTTCCGCTTACAACCGAGTCGTTGCTAGGGAAATGGTACTTCGTCATTTTTCATCTCACTAAATTCGTTGTTCATTCGTTCGAAAGCTCTCGATTTATCCAACCATAATATGTTAACTACTGCGAAGTGCGTGGCCAACAAGCTGAGTTATGAGCATGGTTATTTGAATAATTGTGTTCACTCAGGTGATCATTCTCAATAATTGATATTGTGAACATAACTGCAACCGCTTGTTAAATTTTGATGATACGAGTCTGCAACTAAAGACATAAAATGTCCCAATGTGTTGCAGACTCGTATGCAAGCGTCGAAATGGTGTTTCTGATGATTTCCGCTTTTCATTAAATTTCAAGTAGAATTCGAATCTGTAATAAAAAAATGCGGGCCCCATTTGAAAAAACATAGTTTATGTCATTTGCGCCACTTCTGGCGCAAGTGGCGCGCACGAAAGTATTTTTCCTGAAATCTACGTAAAACATTATGCAGAATGGCGTTGTTTAGCTTCATTTTCACGTTTCCTTAGAGCATGAACCGGCATACACAAGCGTACCTACTATCCTCCTATTTAATTTTTCAACAAATAGCCAAGAGACTGCAATAATTGTGTTTAAAGATTCCACTTTTTATGTGTGGCTAATAGTAGCGTTCAGAATATCAGTTTTTGAAGGTCTAACATTGTACTCCGACCCTACTACGGCTCAACCCACTAAAACCGTCTTGGTATCTTTGGATCTATAATGAAAACCCATATGGGCTCCATCTCACATTACACAGTGTAATTCATGTAGAAATTAGCTTCTGGGTTTACTCAATTGATGTGGGTGGCTCTGTACCCATGGACGTCACTATAGGGGAGGGAGCCTCCCCTCTCAATTTTCTCCGACTTAGGAGAATTGGGAAAATTTAGGAGGTGGCAATAAAACCCTTAGTTCGAAACGACCTATATGGAAGTCTAACCTTGGTTAAATCTTGATTTTCCCAACTGTGGGTACCTGGTATTTATAGAAGACTTGAGGTATTTACATCTTGCGCATGAAACTAGCATTTTTTGTTCAAACTTTTCAATTGTGTTAATATCTCGAAATCGGATAGAAAATTGGGCTTGACGGCGTTTTACTCAAATTTCTGTCTCCTCACCCGAAAATATTTTTCACACTCATTCAGATCCGCCCTGTAGTTCAACGGACACATTCAGTAGTACGGAACATATGTAAAACTAGCCGCTCTGGCTCACATAGCTCGCCTCTAGGTCTAACCGGGGGGGGGGGGGGGGGGCTACGCCACCCCTGGACCCCCCCTCCCCAGTTGAGGTGTATTACAATAAATTGAAATATGTAAGGAATGTTGCTCGCTTCGCTTGCTCAGCGTGGCTGTATAGATGCTATAGTTTTTTTAGTATTTTACTGTCGAATGGGACTTTTAGAATGATTAGAAATGGTAGATCACTCTAAGGATAGGTTTAACTTGTGTAGGGAATGTTGCTCGTTTGAGGTGGTTCGTATCGCTCCCTTTGCACGCTCATTGTGGAGTTATAGAAGCGATGGAATATAGTCCATCCCGAATCCGTAGGAAACTCCTAGTTGAAATCTGACGTGTGTAGGGAATGATGCTCACTTCGCTCGCTTGGTGTGGGATGCATAGATGCGATGGGATATAGTGGGATATCATCGAGACCTACAGCCCATGTTACAATATGTGAGGAAGTTATACTGCCCGCCCAACTTGGCAGACGTTTTTTTTCTGTTGGAAATGACTATCAGACCACCATGTGTGGAACCACGAAAAGTATAGTTTTAAGAATATTTTAGTACTGATAGAAAAGTCAGATGTTGAATGTTTTTACGTATTTGTTGACCATTCCATTTTTGTAAAGGTCGCCATTATTTCATGTGCGTAGAACGGTAAACGGAAAACTTCCCGAAATCAAGAGGTTCGAAGGCAAAGCTTAGAATAACTACGTTTCGACGGAATAAGCTCAAAAACCAACGCATTCGTCTACATTTTCGTTCACTACAATCGGAAAACACAATTTCATGTCTCAAAACTCGCATAGGACTGAACTGGAACTTTAACAAACATTTTAAGATGAACCCAAGCAAAAACCGTAGAACTGTACTTGGTCTAAGGCGGTAAAAACCATAGCGGGGAAAGAATTGTTTTCGTAATTGTCCGTATTCTTTCGCTAATTTTTCCAGGAAGGCAGCCTCTTTCAGCGATATTGATGGCACCATCATGTTCAACGGGGCCTGAAACGTAACTTTGTCGCTGACGTACGAAGTATTCCCGATCAAATTTTAATGTGGCAGCTGATAGAAGTTCGGGTGCTCGGGAAATAGACACGCATTAAAAGTGGCTCCTACCCCCTTCCCGCCCTCCAACCCATGGTTTGGGTGAGATTAGAAAATTTTATAATCCCATATACACTATTCCCGAGAAATCCAAGAAGATCCCTCTACTCGTAGGTACTTTGGTCGTGCATAGACACCACGACGGACCGACTGACAAACAAAGTTTCATTTTCATAATATAACTAACCTCTCCAACTCGCTTCGCTCGCCTCCACGTATATCACAATTGAACCATGCAGGGAATGTTACTCGCTTCGCTCGCTCAGTATGGCTGTATAAATGCGATGGTCTTTAATGTTGAGTGGAATATGTGTGTAATAATTTGCTGCTTTTTCTATGTGGGACCATGAAAAGTTTATTAAGTTTAATAAAGATAGGTCATATATCTCCGTAGAATGTGGAGCAGCGAAAAGGAAAAACAAAAGAGAAAATCTTATAAAAGGGGCAAAATGAAAATAATAAATTGATGTGTAATAATTTGCTACGTTTTCTATGAGGAACCACGAAAAGTTTATTAGGTTTAAAAAAGACAGACTATTTATCTGCATACCTAGAACGGTAATCACATAGAGAGCGCGTGGAACCATGAAAAGTTTAGTTTTAAGAACATTGCAGAACTAACAGAACTGCCGGATGTTAAATTTTTGTATGTGAGGAAGCTGTACTGCCCATCCGACCTGCCAGACGTTTTTTTTTTTTTCTGTTGGAAATAACCTTCAAACAAATAAAATCTTATAAAACTATGTTGAACCAAGAAAATTTTAATATGTTTAATAAATATATGCCATTACGTTATCTGCGTAGAAGGGCTATCATTTTCCCCCTCTATTATTCGGTTTAAGAGTCTTTCAAACGGAAGACCTCCCTGAGATCAAGAGTTTGGAAGGTAAAGATGAGATAACTACGTTGCGACGGAATTAGGAAGAGCGACCAACGTTTCCGTCTACATTTTCGTTCACTACAATCGGAAAAAAGAATTTCGCAGAAGAAGAAACTGACATGGGATCAAATTGGAACTTCAACGAACATTTTAAAGACCAACCTGTGCAAAAAGCGTCGAAATTTACTCGATTGAGGAGGGAAAAAACCAAAGCGGTGAACGCTCTTTTTTTTAATCATTTTCCGCATTCAGCGATTTTGACGGCACCATCTTGTTCTACGGGTCCTGAAACGTAATTTTATCGCTGACATACGAAGTGTTCTCGATCAAAGTGTAATGTGGCAGCGGATAGAAATCGAGAGCTCGGCAAAAAAACGGGCATTATAAGGGGCTCCCACCCCCCTCCCGCCCACCAGCCCATTGATCGGGTGGGAGTAGAAAATTTTAAAACCCTTATGCCTCCTTTCGGAAAATTCCAAGAAGATCCCCCCACTCGTTAACTCCCCCCACTCAGCAGTTTGGCCATGCATAGCGATGACAGACAAACAGACGGAGTTTCATTCTTATAAATGAATAACCTCCATGTCCAGCAGGGGGGCACGCTGTCAGATGTTAAATGTTTGTAAATATTTGTTTTCTCCGTCTATATTTTTCTAAAGGAGGGCCATGATTTCATTTGAGTAGAAGGGCTATCCTGTTCCCCATCTTTCAAACGGGAGCCGAGATCAAGAGGCTTGAAGGCAAAGATCAGAATAACTACGTTTTTGCGGAATAAGTTCGAAAACCATCGTTTTCGTCTACATTTTTGCTAACCACAATCAGAAAACACATTTTTCGGACCGAACCGGAACTCCAGCGAACGATCATTTTACGACCAACCCGAGCAAAAACCTTCGAAATTTACTGGATTCTAAGGCAAAAAATACCGTAGCGGGGAAAGTTTTTTTTGTTGTCATTTCCTACATATTCTCGGTGATTTCTCAGAAAAGACAGTGTCTTTTGGCGATTTTGACAGCACCATCGTGTTCTACAGGCCCAGAAACGTAACTTTACCACTGACATACAAAGTGCTCTCGATCAAATTTTAATGTGGCAGTGGATAGAAGATCGAGTGCTCGGCCAAAAAACGGGCTCCCACCCCCCTCCCGCAGTCCGGTCCTTGGTTCGGGTGGGATTAAAAAATTTTAAAATCGCTTATGCCCCCTTTCGGAAAATTTCAAGAAGAAGAGTCCAAGAATCCCCCACTCGTAGACGTACATAGACGTCCCGTTTGGCCGTGCATAGCATGGACAGACAAACAGAGTTTCATTCTTATAAAATAGTATCTATAGATATAGAGATAGTTCTTATGGTTTGTTTCTAGACGCCCTAAAATGGGCTGAAATGCGATTCACGCTGGACAAAATTTTTTTTCTTGACCCTCTCTTATAATATATTTTACGCTGATTCCAGAATACACTCCTTTTTTCTATACCTAAAATGGCTTCCTACAGAATTGTCGTAAAACCACAAAAATTACACATTTTTGAGATTTTTCCTGCAAATACATTTTCAAACTAAATTTATCGCACCGGAAAGTAGTACAGGAATTAATTCTGCGTCAATTGACCACGAGAAATTCGTGAATTGATTGCTTTATAAAAGAGCAATTGTATTGCCAAATTTCCAATACTCGTAAACTACCAGTTTTTCGCTATTTAAGGATGTAAGTTAATATTTAATTGAGTTTCTCAATAATAAAGGAAAATTGTGGATAATTCAATTTTGAGTCAATTGACCACCAACTTTTTTTTTTTCTCCGAAAAGTAGGAGAGTTATTTTGTTTAAGAAATTCGAGTCAACCCTGATTTTCCACTAATATGCTACTCTGATTTTTTCTCACACATCCGCAGATCCTAATTCCTTCATACTTGCGATCAGCACTAAATATTCAGCTGTAGAGGTTTGCAGAACGAAGCATGATATCTTTGTAAACATCTCCAAAAACAGAGGATGTTAAAAATGTGTAGTGACATGTGTGGCAACTTCCCTTCAATAGGAAACTAGATTAAATATCAACTTTTATCCTGAATTTACGAATAAGTGTTTTTTCTGAGAACTGAAAACTGTGAAATACAATCACCCTTTTATCATTTAATACAATTACCCTCTTATCATTCAATACAGGAATTTCTGGTGATCAATCGACACAGAATGTAATACTCTATAACTTTTCTGTGCTATGAAAATCGTTTTAGCATGTATTTGTGGGAGAAAATCTGAAAAATATGTTTAAAAACGTGTCAATTTAAATGCAAATTTCACATTTGTATGGTGAAAAGGAAATAATTTGGCTCACTAAGCAGATCAGGAAAGAGCCCGTAATTCTGTTTGCTTCTCAATGGCCCGGAGGGATTCCCTATCAATTTCCAAATTATCAGGGTGAATAGGAGAGCATTTAGCTAAGTCAGCTGATCCGTTTGGAACCCGTTATTGCATTCGTCCCATAATGTCCTGGAGAGGCTCCCTATGAAATTTCAAATTCCTGAGGTGAATGGGAGAGATTTTATCCAAGTCAGCTGATCTGGTTGGAAACCCGTCGTTTCATTCGTCTCTTAATGTCCTTTCAAATTTCACATTCCAAGGGAGAACAGGAGAAAATTCGGCTCGCTGATTAGGAAAGAGCCCATCATTATATTCGTCTCTTGATGTCCCAAAGGGTCACTCTATCAAATTTAAACTCCCTTGGGCGAACAGAAGAAAATATTTAGCTCTTTTTTTAGAAATTGGTATTTTTTCAAGCAATAGGTAGGTACTGGAAAAAGCGTCTCGGTTTCTTCAACCCCAATATCCACCTTCAATCTCAGCCATGTTAAAACTCTCTTTCTGAAACCATCTTTACAAATAGAAACTTGCTCGGCTCAACCCACCAAAATCGTTTTGGTATCGTTGAATTAGTCATCGAAAGTTCTTTACGCCTGAACCCACCCCATCAACATTTTTGACATGAAAAGGTCGACGCGTGTTCGGTTTTCCTTAATTACGAAGTTATTACTCGAGCGACGTCACTAGTTAAGCCCAAGTTTACAACAAAGGAGTCAAATCTAGAGGATTTTAACATAGCCTAAAACCATCCTTGAAACTTTCTCGTCAATCTGTGCCCACCCGAATGGAAATCGGTAAAGAACTTTTTGAGCTTTTGAAGCATACACAAACCAACAAAACATTCTTATAGATATAGATGTACATCTTATATTTATGTACCTATCCGGTTACCCGTGCGTTGCACGATCCCACGTGTACGGATCAGTCAGTGCTTAGGCTTAGACTGCCGAAATAACCACATCTAGAGAGACCCCGTTCAAAAATTCAGTATAGGTAAGTAAATCTGAAAAGCTGAATAGAAACAAAATATAATAAAGAACCCACTATTAGATTGGTTTCTTAAGTTGTAATATTTATACTCTACCACACCTAAATACGTCCCGTTCCAAATTTCAGCATTTTAGGTTCGGTTGGAACCAAATCAGTACAGCATCTTTAGTTAAATGGGAACAAAATCAGTATTTCAGGTGTGAAAGAAGCGTTACTTTATCGCTTCTCTTGCACGTCCCATTGCATACCCACCTTCATTATTTTACGTATGGATTTATGTGAATAACTATATATATACACATATATATTTTTTTAATTTATTTATTTTATTTTTAATACCTACTTCCAGAAAAATAAACAGCTAAAAATTATTATACACTAGCAGGAACCCGTGCTTCGCACGAAATGCCAAAATCCGATCCATCACCTATCAATAATGCAACCTATGCTTCACCACTCCGGTCAAAATCAGTACGGCAGTTTAGCCGTCTATTGGGAAATATAGGTACATTCGAACATAATAGTAACACTCTTATAATTAGAAATCCCGTGTTTACAAAATATCAAATTTTATTTTCGTAAAACTTTTTCAACACAACACAAGACTGTTTGGAACATTCTCAACATGTGTTTTTATGACATGTTTAGTTGCCAACAAACACAAGTGGAGTTAATTCCAATACTCCCCCTCAAGTCTGGGATTGGACTATTCCCAGGCTTGCCCTCAACATAGAATGTCGAGGCCCCGAGAGCGGCTTCGTCAAAATATCAGCCACCATCCTCTCTGTTGGCATTTGCTTGATGATGATTTTTCCATCTTCCACTGCGCCTCTGATGAAGTGGTGGCGAATGTCTATATGTTTCGTCCTGGGGTGGTGTACCGGGTTCTTGGCCAATTCTATTGCTCCGTGATTGTCGTTCATCAGAGTGATAGGCCCTTCTTCTTTGACGAATCGGAGGTCTTTCAGAAGTTTGCCTAGATAGATGGCTTCTTTGGTCGCTTCTGTTGACGCTATGTACTCAGCCTCTGTACTGGAGAGTGCGACAGAACGCTGTTTTCTTGATTCCCAGCTTACTGCCCCTCCTGCCAGAGTAAATGCATACCCGGTGTATGACTTTCTGCCTTCCACACATGAGCCCCAGTCAGCATCCACATATCTCAGCAGACTGTCACTCCCTTTTCTCGTATATCGTAGGGCGCAGTCTTGAGTTCCCTTGAGGTATCTCCAGACTTTTTTTGCTGCTATGAAGTGTTCATATGTGTAGTTAGAGTTGAATTGACTCAACATACTAACTGCATGTGTGATGTCTGGTCGTGTACAAGTTGAAAGGTACAGCAGTGACCCAATGAGACTCTGGTAAGGATACCTCTTCATTTCTGCGTGATCGGCTGTTTCTGGTTTCTTCAACTTCACACTCACATCGGCAGGTGACTTCACTGGATTACTTTTTTCCATTCCGAATCTTTGGAGGATTTCATTGATATATTTCTTTTGATCTCCCCCTCCTTCTGGGAGTAGTCTATTTCAATTCCTAGACAGTAATGAACTGCTCCTAGATCTTTCATTTCAAAACTTTTTCTCAGCTTTTCTTTCAACTGGTTCCTAATTTGAATAGATTCAGTTGCCAGGATCAAATCGTCGACATACACACCTATTATTGCGAAGCTTCCCTCAATGTCACCATTATAAACACAAGGATCTGCTGAGGTCGGTTTAAGAACAATCTTCTTCAGTGTGTCATCGAGTTTTTTATACCACATTCGACCTGATTGCCGTAGGCCATACAATGCTTTTCTTATTTGACATACTTTATTACCTTCTTGTAATTTTTCTAGGTGTTTGATGGCTAGCTTTTGGATTTCACTTCCCTTCGGTTCATTTGTATGTATCCTATTTAGGATTTTTTCATATGACTCTGGGATCTCCATCACTATTCTCTCATAAATTTCCCCATTCAGGTAAGCAGTGGTTACATCCATCTGATGTACAGTCAAATTCTTCCTTGCAGCGATTGCCATGATAATCCTTATTGAATTCATTCGAATAACTGGATTGAATGTTTCGTGAAAATCAACTCCTTCACGCTGATTAAATCCTTTAGCAACCAGTCTTGCTTTCCGTCGTTCGAGAGTGCCATCTTTCTTGTATTTATTTGAAAGAATCAATCGACTTCCAACGGCTTGACGATCTGCTGGCTTGTCAATAATATTCCAAACGCGATTCTTCAGAAGTGCCAGGTATTCAGCTTCTATCGCTTTCTCCCAATCATTTCTGTTCGGTCCTGAAAGTGCATCCTTCACCCTAATTTCTCCAACTGTCTGTATTTCTGAGTTTGGAACAGCGCAGCAATAAAATATTTTAGGTTTCGGGATTTTTTGTGATCTTCTTAGTTCATGTACTTTAGGTTCTTGGGTTACCTCAATTTCATTTCCCCTCCTTGTTTCTGGCATTCCGGCTAAATCTTCATTTCCTGGTTCATGTTCACTCAAGTATTCACTTGATGTACCTTCATACTCGATTTCATTCAAATTATTGTTTGTATGTTCATTTTTGATTGGTGTTTCATCTTCGGACTTCTCATAGGTTTTGGTTGGAATATCAATTTCAATGGCTGCCCCGTGATTACTTTTCTTCTCACATACTTTCGGCTCCACACAGAATTCTTCAAATGTCAGGGGGTCGGAATTAAATTCATCGAGAAACACGACATCTCTCGTCATTCCCGTTCTGTATAATTTTGGATACCACACTTTATACCCTTTTGTTTAGTCTGAGTAGCCTAAGAAAATGCAGTCATTTGTTTTCGATTCGAATTTCCCCCTACCCTTCCGTTTTTCAGTGAATATCCTTTACCACCAAATATTTTAAAATGCTTTACAAATGGTTTTTTCCTCTTCCACAGTTCAAATGGTATTTTATTCCCGATACTTCTCGATTGGCATCTGTTCATGATGTAGTTTGCAGTATTAACGGCTTCTGCCCAAAACGCTGGTGCCATGTTCGCCTCCAACATCATACAACGTGCCATTTCGACGAGAGTTCGGTTCTTTCTTTCACTTATTCCATTTTGTTGAGGGGTTTCAGGAACGGTTAGTCTTCTCGTTGTTCCTCTTCTTGAAGAAATTTGTTAAACTCATTGTTGTTATACTCTAGACCATTATCAGATTGAACACATTTGATCTTTTTCCCCGTCTGTTTTTTGACTCTATTCTTGAATTTCTTGAATAGCTCCAAAGCATCCGATTTCTTCTTCAAAAAATCTACTTCACACCATCGAGTTGCGTCATCAATAAATGTGATGAAGTACGAAGACCCACCAATGGATTTTACCCTCATCGGCCCGCAAATGTCTGTATGGATGAGTTCAAGAATTTCGGTAGGTTTTCTTTCAGATATCTTTGGGAATGGAGTTTGTGACATCTTTCCTCGGATACATGTTTTGCATGAGGACATTTTCACGTCACTTTTTGAATTCAGTCCCCTTACTTTGCCTTCAAGTCGAATTCGTTCACATGCCCAAAGCGTTTGTGCCAAACGTCAATATTACTTTTCCTAGTTCTTCCGTTCATTGCACACGCATTTTCTTCGTTAGTGTGAGTGCGCACATAGAAAAAATCCCCTATCCGATTGGCTGACAGTATGACTTCACAATTTTTGTCGTAAGTTATAGCATTTCTTTCGTCAAAAACAAAGGTATTGCCTCTATCAACTCTTTTACTAACTGGCATTAAGTTCATTCTCAGATCTGGTACTAACAATGTCTTTTCCAGGATTATGTTACGATTCTTTTCACCATTTTTCACATTTACTGGTACAGTACCTATTCCTTCAACAGTTATTACGTCGTCACTGGCAAGTTTTACGCGATTTTGTTCTGTTTTCTCCACCTTAACAAAACTTTTCTCGTCCTTGCACATGTGTGATGAGCAACCGCTATCTAGGCACCATTTTGACATGTCCGATTCACCAGCTATCAGTGCAAATGAAATACTGGCTTCCCTTCTTTCTTCTTTTTGTTTCCTTTTCTCTGGGCTTTGTGTCCGGCGAATTTCTAGCAGATATGGCATTTGAATTTGAATCGTTCTTCATTTTTACGGGATTTCGGTTTGCTATGTTGTTTCTTTGCTATCAGAGCATCGTCATGTGTTGATTTACATTGTCCAAGATTCTGTTTTCTAGCCTCACTTTCCTCAACGATCTTTATTCGAAGGGCTTCTGGTCTCGGCAATTCATCCCTAGATTATATCGCACATCTAAAGTTTTCATACGACTGAGGAAGGCTATACAACATCATGATCGTGAGCAAGTCTTCATGAATTTGCACATTCATATCTTGCAATTTTTCAACAGCATCTGTGAATTGTGACAGATGTTTCCGAACGTCTTGTCCTTCTGTCATTCTGCTCAATATTAGCTGTTTGAACAGAGTGGCTTTTCTAGCAGGACCAGTTGATTGATGAACATCTTTGAGCTTTTTCCATGCTTCATTTGCAGTTCTGCAATGCTTTACATGTTTCACTTCGGATGGCGATAACGTGAGTATAATATCTGCCTTTGCATCTTGATCGTCCGATTCCCATTTCGCAACTTCTAATTCATAAGCTTCATGGGGAGGATCTGCTGAAGGCTTCTCGATTTTTCCAATCACATTATCCCACGACTTGTTCTTTCTCAACAGGGCTTCAACTTGGATCACCCAAGTGTCATAATTGTCCTTCCTAAGTGTTTCAATTCTGATGTTGTTCATCTTGGGTTCTTGAACACTTTTATCACAAGCACGCTGAGTCTATAACCTCTTGTAATTAAAAATCCCGTGTTTACAAAATATCAAATTATATTTTCGTAAAACTTTTTTAACACAACACAAGACTGTTTGGAACATTCTCAACATGTGTTTTTATGACATGTTTAGTTGCCAACAATCACAAGTGGAGTTAATTCCAATAGACACCGATTGTGCTGCGGGTGGGGATAGGTTGTATTCAATGATTTCAACGATTTTTTTCCTGGACCGGAGCATGGACCGTGGATATCGAACTATTGTGTTTACTTCACATTTTAAATGTTGAATAAAGATAGCTAACATCATCTGACATCCATGCTGGAAGGTAAGCTTATTTTTAAGCCCTTTCGCGATAGCTATGTAAGGTGGTTTCGAACCTTGTCATTTTTATCCAGCAGTCCCAAAAAAACTCCAATTCAAATTTCGGCAATCGACTTGTACATAATTCATTTTTCAACCAAGCGCCCCCGTTTCTCACTTAATATACCCTTAGTTACGTTAAAATTCTTAATGATTAAGATTGCTGCAAGGCTTTTATAATATAAATTTTTGAATATCTAACTTTACAAATAAAAATTGCTCTGCTCAACCCAACAAAATCGTTTTGGTATTGTTGAATTTGTTATCAAATTTTCTTCACGAGTGAACCCAGCACATCCCAGTTTGACGTGTAAAGTTCGACGCATGTCCGGGTTTTTTCTAATTACAAAGTTGTTTGCCCGTGCGACGTCGTTATGAATTCTCGATTAAGGAGTAAGTATAATGGATTTCGATATAGCTTAGAACCATTCCTAAAACCATTTCTAAAAGTACCTACCTACCTTTAGGAAAAAGACGCGCTTCTTATAGTTTATCAGCTTCAGTCCGAAAACGGAAATGATATCGCGATTATCTATGGTTTCAACCTCGTGTTCAGCACTAAAAAACCTTCAAAATGAGATGTTACTCGGCCAACAATAGAAACATTTTTTCGGTGTACCTATCTCTTCCCCTCTGGGTAGTCCAAAAACTTTTGGATTTTTTTCCCGATTTTTATTTGCTTGAAACTTAGTATCAGGCACCCCACGCCCTGTTCAAGTTTAACCTCGATATCTCAAAAGTTGTGGGGAAAAGTTAGGGGGGAGGGGGGAGTTACTTTTGGAACACCCTAAATATATATGTATATGTAGGGCAGGTGGCAGTGGATGAGTGACGAAATTGTTTTCTGTTAGTGCCATAACAATGAGGTGTCAATCGGCGAAAAATGGAAACATTTTTTCGGTGTATATCTCCCCCCTTTGGGAGGACGAAAACTTTTGGATTTTTTCCCCGATTTCCAATTGCTCAAAACTTAGTATCAGGCACCCCACGCCCTGTTCAAGTTTAACTTCGATATATCAAAAATTGTGGGGAAATATTAGGGGGGGGAGGGGGTTACTTTTTGAACACCCTATATATATATATATATATATATATATATATATATATATATATATATATATATATATATATATATAGAGCGGGTGGCAGTGGATAAGTGACGATATTGTTTTCTGTTAGTCTGCATCAAAAATGTAGTAAAATGCCGCCAACAGCATATTTTTATATCTCAATCTGTACTCGAAATATGATTTTTTAAGGTTCTTTCAGGAAAACCATGGTTTTTCCTTTTAAAATCAGATTTTGCCACTCTACCTCATTCTATTTTAACTGTTGACCTAATTTTCGGAATCAGCGTTAAGTTTCCTATAAGAATAGTTAACTTGGGTGCTTAAAAACCCAAGGAAGTTCACATCAGCTCAAACATGGACGGTTTTGAAAAAACAAAAGTTCTGTAAATCTTTAAAACTTTACTATTTTTCCAAAAAAAAATTCCTTCAAACTGGCAAATCTTTTGAAAATTGCCCCTCTAAAACTCATTCCAATGGTATGGTCAATTTTACTTTAAATAGTTACTTAGAAGAGAAATGTATGTTTTAATGTCAAAAAATGGGGTTTTTCAATAAAATCTATGGTTTCCTTCAAAAATGACTCTGTATGAACCAACGAGTAGGGAGTGGGTTTCTACGTTTTTTTTGTTTTTTTTTTCCGCGCTGAATCGAATGGTGACACTTGCAGATTTCTCCAAATACGTTATAAACGAGTTTTACACTTTAATTAACTAGTTTTCCGCAAAACGAACATACATTTAAGCATAACAAACAAAATAAAAATTTGACAATTTAAGTGTAAAACTAGGTTAAAGCCGGGCTTGGAGAGATCTGCAAGTGTACCTACTATTCAATTCAGCGTGAAATAATAGTACGTAGAAATCGGCCTCATACTCGCAGGTTCCATTGATTGATTTTTTTTAAACCACATTTTTCAAACCACATATTTTAAACAACATTTTTTAAACCACATTTTTCAACATGAAAACATAATTTTTGCCCCTAAATAACAAAGTATACGTAAAATTGACAATAGCGTTGAAAGAGTATAAAATAAAGCAGTTTTCATAAGATTTGCCGGGGTTTTTTTTTTCTCCAAGAGAAAAAACTTACCTAAGTTATTAAAGTTTTAAAGATTTCCAGAAATTTTATTTTTTCCAAAATCCTCTTTGTTTGAGCTGAAGTGAAAGTCCTTGGATGGTACTTTGTGAGGTCAAGTACATTATTCTTATAGGGAATTTAAAGCCGATTATGAAAATGAGGTCAAAAGTTAAAATCAAATGAGGTTAATTGGAAAAATTTGAGTTTAAAAGAAAAAACAAGGTTTTCCTGAAAAAACATGAAAACACCATAACTCAAGTACATACGGATTGAGAAAAAAATATGTGGTTGGCGGCATTTTACTAAATGTTGGATGCAGACTAACAGAAAAAAAAAAACCGTCACTTATCCGCTGCCACCCTGTATATGCAGCAACGAAATAGCATGTGAGGAGTGAATGAGAACATGGCGATTATGTATATATATATAATGCTTCTTTATAATGTCAATATCTCTGGAACTAAAGAATGTGATATATACGTTAGGTTAGATGCGCACTGAACCATTCTGACGAGAGAAACGGTGAAAGACGGGAGAAAGGGAGTGGACCCCACTGTGGATCAGACAGAGGGTCTGGCTATACTTCACATACGACAATATAGAGCCTCTCAAATTAAAAAATGATCAGTAGCAAAATGTTACCCAAAGATGCAATTGGAGATTTCTCTTTAAATATACATTTCAATGAAGTACTTTAGAAACCAATTTCAGCTCATATGAAAGTTCCTGCCAACAATGCAACGATTGAAGATTAGGTATACAATTTATTGATCAACCGTTCACTATAAAACGTGATCTATTTTCAAGAAACTGTGAATAAAAGATGGATCACTCAGTTTCGTAGGTATTCGGTTCGCTATCGAAATTTCTAGAAAAATATAATAATATTAACAACATTATAATAATGTTAATATTATAATATTAACATTAGCAATTTTTTCAGATTAGATAACATTTAGCTATTGTTCCTCCAGATATTTTTGTGAAGCGTTCTTTCTACAGCCATCCCATAATTTTCTGCAGTAGTATGCATGCTGGTATATGTACTTGTGGCGAAGACCTGCCACTGTAATAAGTAGCAACGCACTCATTCATAACACATTAATTATTGGATAAAACTGGATATAGACGAGTAAATAATTACTGTACTGCACCTAATTGTTTATTTTTTAAAGGGTTAATCAAAATGGGAAATAACAACTACAAACCTGTTTTGTAGTAGTCCACATACAGTATTGACACTAGTAAAGGGATATCCCCGTTGCTTGTGGCGTCGGCACCTCGTGTTAGAAAAGCCACTGAACTGTCACCGGGCAATCACAAATTGTCCTTGCGTGGTAGGATCTCGGCTAAGACTGAAATCACTTGGAAGAGCCTCCAGGATGGTCGGTAGAAAGGGGAGCCCCGAGAACGCCCCGCTCTAAAAATGTGTTAAGGGGTCAGGTGTACCAAGGACGAGACGTCCACCCCCCTCATCCGCGTATTATGGGAGGGAATCCACAGAGGTCCCGGAAACTGAAAGGAGGGGGTTTCCCAACGGGACCCCGTAGCTCTGTAAGGTCTACACAGGTGAGAGTTAACCTGGTTGGTTCAAGTTCACTTTTTTCCCTTCTTTGTTTTATTATTTTCTCTTAATTAATTTACTATAATAATATTATTTTATTATTGATACTTATTTTTTACTTTAATTGATAAATATATAAATAATCCCCCGCCCCCGTCCCCCCCCCCCCTCCAAACTAATTTAAAAAATCTGTCCGCCGTACGCCATGCAATGGGGAAAACAAAGAAAAATTCGATTTTCAGAAAGTGGAAATTTTTTAAATACCCAAGTACTAGGTATTTGTTCCTTATTGTAGCCAATCAGTTGTTCAATCCAAAAATAATAGCCGTTAATCGCAATTAGTATAACTGGGAGGCTACCGTCCAAAATTGAAATGTAGTTGACACGTCCAAAAGTTTTTTCTTTTTTTTTTTACATGGTTCCGTACGACATTTCCGTACGATGGAATTATATTCAGAAGGAGTGTAGAAACACTAATCAGGCGGGAGAAAAGGATTCGGAAGTACCTATTTAGGAGATAAACGCTCAATTTTGACAGTTATTTTTAATCCGATAAACTTTTAACCATGAGGTAGGTACATTCGGCAACGCTGGGCCACTATTTCTAGTCAATAGTAATCAGTATGACATTCAACATTCCACCAAAACCGTTGCCAGAACCTACCGAATTTGGCTTCTAGAGCTATTTGAAGTGGAAGGATCACAAAAAACAGCGATCTACTGGAAGTTTCTTATGACAGGCTGCATGAACCTACACAAACCAAAACTAAACGGATTGAAGTGCTTACTTCAGTCTCCTTAATCCTTCATTCGAGAGACAAAAATAGTGTCTCACAACATTCCAGTGATTCGAGAAGCCACACGAGTGATCATACGGCTCATAAAAACAATACATCATAGTCCTCATTATTATAACAGTATAATGTTCACATTTGGTCGCTCAGTTTGGCTGATTTAATTTTAAGAGGAAACGAAAGTTTTGAACTGATTTTGAAGAAGCAGTTTCCTCAACTAGGAAATAATTAACTCCGCTTTATTGAAATGAAATTTCAGAATGCATTTTTGCTGCAGTTCAATTCTTGATATCGGTATGGCCCAAATAACATACCTATTTTCCGGAATAATCAAATGACTGGTCGGAAAGCATGTTCTGAGTGAAAGTAGTGTTTTGCAGATGAAAACAAAGTCAGAGAACTTTTCTCAGTAATCCTTATATATAAAACTCAAAGTTTGTTTCTACCTATGTTTGTATGTATGTACCTACCCAATAGACGGCTAAACGGGTGGACCGATTCTGACGGAAGCGGTCGTAAAATCAGCTGGACACGGACAAACTGGGCCCATGATCAAAACACCCCTAGGAAGATTACCGTCAACCCTCGAAGGGTCGGGGTTGAATTAGGCCCCTAGTCTGTCGGGTAACATCTAGCATTAGTGTTATGTGATCGGGCAACAGTAGTTTTCTTAAGTGATCAGACATTCGTTTTTATTCTAATGTTCGATAGAACTAAAAACTAAAACATAATATAAGCAAATAAATACAATAAAACTTCACGATCACATAAAAAACGTTTGACGGTCTGGATGCTCGCAAGCTCACATCTCAAGAATACATACCTAACATCAAATAGTCAATTCCTTAGTAAAAACTCAGATTAGTTGGACATATACTCAGGTCAGAATGATGTGTATAGTTTGGTGGTCTGCATGCTCGCAAGCTCGCATCTCAAAAATCCATAACATCAAGTAGTCAATCCCTATGTATAAATTCAGATTAGTTGGACATATAGGTCAGAATGATGGGTATAGTTTGGTGGTCTGGAAGCTCGCAAGCTCGCATCTCAAGAACACATTACATCAAGTAGTCAATCCCATAGTAAGAATTCAGATTAGTTGGACATATAGATCAAAACGATGTGTCTAGTTTGGTGATCTGGATGCTCACAAGCTCACATCTCAAGAATTCATAACATCAAGTAGGTAATTCCTTAGTTAATATTCAGATTAGTTGGACATGTAAGTCCGAATGATCAGTGTGAAGTTTGAATGTATTTAAAACTAAGGTGGATGTGAGCATTCCATTTTGTTGGTTATGATTGTAGAGGTATGGGCCCAATCCGACACTGCCTCCGAACTGACCATGGGCCCAATTCAACCGTCGTTTTACGACCTCAACCGACCATGGGCCCAATAATATATTATCCAATCAGCGAGTTCCGGCGCACAACATAAGCTAGGTCTGAACCTGTGGTGACTACAATTATTTATAATTATTACTAGAGGCCTATTAGGGCTTGGAAAGCCCTAATCTAGTCCGTATAACAGTAGTACCTAACAGGAACCCAGCACATTAGTAACGATATAAGTCCTACCTATTTGCGGCGTTATGTGACCTGGTGCAAACCTAAGGCAATGTTAATAAATTATTAAAAAAGAGGAAATAACGATCAAAATGTAAGTAATGTAATAAAATAAATACCACCAGTTGAGGTGGTCCTCGCCACTATGAGACTAAACAAAAAGTTGAATCGGGGAATTCAGAATTTGGGCATGGTGAGATGATGGTGTGATTCTATCTCGAGTCTTCTTCGTTTCTTTATAAGCGCGTGAATCTGCGCGTCCGTGTCTTCTATCTCCTTCTTTATGTCGTTGATTGTATCTTGACCGGTAGTACTCGTAGATGTCGAACTGGTGTTGAGTTGTGTGTAGGAGATGCTAAAGCTGTCTTCGTCCTGATGTGTCTGGTACCACTCCAGCAAAGCTCGTGCTTGTTCTGTGTCAGGATTAATTTCGAGTGTTGTGTCATGTCCAATAGGATCGTACAGGAATAACTCTCCTAGATGTTAGTAACTACACTAAGTTTCTTACTTACGGTGGCAACTGTTGTTACTGCCACAGCCTAATAAACAGAGAGTCTCCCTATCAAATTTCAACTTCCTACAGTGAATAGGAAAGAATTTAGCTCACTCAGCTGATCAGAAAAGACCCCATCACTTCACTCATCTCTTAATGTAGCAGAGAGTCTCCCTATCAAATTTCAATTTCCTACAGTGAACAGGAAAGGATTTAGCTCACTCAGCTGTAAATATTTGTTGCTCAAGATAATCCATGTAAATATCTGCAAGCAGAGGAGATAACGGAGAACCCATAGCAACCCCTGGCTGTGTATAACATTTCCCCTCAAATAAAAAATAATTTTGATCCATACAAATAGACATCAAATTAAACAATTCGTCCTTTTCGAAAATATCAAGTTTAGAGGCGTGAATCAGCCTGCACACCACATCTTTGCATCTAGTTACATCGATATTGGTGAACAGACTAACCACGTCAAAAGATGCAAGTTTAGCATTTGGAGGCATCCGAATGTCCTTAATTTTAGAGACCAAATCATAGGAATTTAGTACAGTATGTTGAGGTCGAAAGTTGATTTTGTTTCTAAATAAAATATTGAGTTTTTTAGCCAATTTGTAAGCGGGAGCTCCGATATAAGACACCACTGGTCTCATCGGCACTCCTTCCTTATGAATTTTAGGGAGACAAGATAACCTAGGCGCATGAGGGTTCATTTCTACAAAACTTGGAATGTACATATTTTTTAGTAAACTACCTTCTGATTGGTGAACTACTTTTCGAATTAATCTTTGAAATTTTGAAGTTGGGTCAGATGAAAGATTTGAACAATTATTATCTTCTAGAAATTTTACAGTTTTCGAAACATAATCTTGCTTATTTAAGATGACAGTTGTATTACCTTTATCTGCTTTGAGGGCCACAATATTTTTCTGGGAAAACTTCTTCTTTAGACCAGCTGCAACTGTTTCCTCCTTCCCGGGTGGTGGTCCAGGTGATCTCGATGAGGACTGGATCTCTTCTGCACATAGGGTCTTGGTGACAGATGGTCCATTCGTAGCCTCGACGGAAAATGCTAAGTCCCGAGTCGCAGGATTTCCAAGGGAGAAACATGGGTTATGCTTCAACCCTTTCTCAAGAAGGGATACTTCTGCCGGAGAAAATACGACATCAGACAGGTTCTCCACTTTCTTGAAGAATGGGTGAGACCTTGTTAGTGGAGCTGGAGTCTTAGGGACTGGCTTTTTAGTCTTCAAAAGTTGTTGTAATTTACCTTGCAGAATCTTCTTTTTTGCCGATCCTTTCTTCCATGCGGCTTCAACTGCATACTGCTCGATAAGTTCCCATTCAGCGGAAGTGTAGCGGGCGGTGAGTTCTTGAAACATATAGTACAGTTTCTCCCGGGCAATATCACGAACACTATACCAACGATGGAGTTCACTTCTCACAAGCTTGATTTGTGCCTCATTAATAATTCGGACTGCAGCACCTGAAGGGTGCTTACATTGGATTCGTACAAAATTTGGAATCACACTTATTTCCTCTTTTTGAGGTAGGAAATGGCCCAAGAATATCAACCCCTAGTCTATCAAAAGGGCCACCAACCATCATCTGTTGTAATGGAGCAGTATTGCGCTTGCCTGGACCTTTATATTTCCTGCACATCTGACACGTACGACACCAAGCTCTGACATCAGAGGTCATTCCAGGCCAAAAGTAATCCTGTCGAACTTTGGCATGTGTTTTGAAGTATCCGAAATTACCACCAGTAGGTTGATCATGGCTTTCTTTCAGTACCTCTTGCATGAGTGCTATGGGGACTACCCATTGAAGCCATGATGTTTTTGGTGTCGACCATTTATGATACAGCTCCCCTCCATGTACTTCTAATGAGTCCCAACGGTTAACCAGCTGGCGAGTTTTTCCATTTTTGTCCAAGAGATCTGTTACACCTGGTTTCCATGTGCCCCGCAGTTTTCTCTCCAAAATGAACTGTATAGCTGGGTCTTCTCGTTGCCTTCCTCGCCATTCTTGATTCCCTAATGTAATGACCGCAACTTCCTTCAACTGCCTATCATCTTCTTCTCTCTTGTTGCAGTAATTGCAAAGGTTCCCACATGCTCTGCGAGACAACCCATCTGCATTACCGTGACTCTTACCAGCTCGGTCTGCTATGTCAAAGGTATATTGCTGGAGGGTTTCTAGCCACCTAGCCAATTGGCCTTCTGGTCTGTGAAAAAACGTTAACCGTTTGAGGGCAGCATGATCCGTTCTCAGTTTAAACCATTTCCCAAACAGATATTGGTGGAAATGCCCCATGCTCAACACCATTGCTAAAAGTTCACGTCTCGTGGCACAGTAATTTTGTTCCTGCCTAGATAATGTGCGGCTGAAATAGGCAATTACCACTTCCTTTCCATCCTTCTCTTGGGACAGCACTGCACCAACACTATGAGCACTGGCATCGCAATCCAGGATGAATGGCTTTTTAAACTCCGGGAATGCCAACACTGGAGAAGTTGTTAGCAGTTTCTTTAACTGTTGGAAGCTACTCTCACACCGTCTGGACCAATTAAATTCAACAAACCCTTCAGTCAATTCTGTCAGTGGCTTAGCAATCTCTGCGAAATTCTTAATAAAGCGCCGGTAATAGGAACCAAATCCTAAGAAAGCCCTCACTTGTCTCTTGTTAGTGGGGGTGGGCCAGTCAACAACAGCACTTGTTTTCTCAGGGTCACTTCTCACTCCTGCCTCAGATATAATGTACCCTAGATAGGATACTTCCTTCTGAAAAAAGGAACACTTCTTGAAATTTACTTGAAGGTTAGCCCTGTCCAAACATTCAAAAACCTTCTCTAGCTTTGTGAGAACTGTGTCAATATTAGGGCCAAACACGATCGCGTCATCCAAGTAGACCAATGCAAGATCTGAGGGGATGATGGCTTCCATTAGCCTTTGGAACGTAGCTGGAGCATTTGTCAGCCCGAATGGCATCACCTTAAACTGCCATAATCCTTTTCTATACAAGCTGAATGCTGTCTTTTCTTTGTCCCCTCCCTTCAGTGCTATTTGCCAATACCCACATTTTAAATCAATGGTGCAAAACCATTTGGCTCCCTGAAGGCTGTCCAGTAAATCTTGAATGCATGGTAAGGCGTAGGCGTCTTTCTTTGTGATCTGATTAAGCCTGCGATAATCGACACAGAATCTGGTTGATCCATCTTTCTTGGGCACAAGAACAACTGGTGAGGCCCAAGGGCTCTTGGATGGCTCAATGATATCCTAGTCCAACATTTCCTTGATTAGCTTGTCAACATGGGCTTCTTGTGCGAACGGGATTCTTCTAGGAGCTTGCTTAATGGGGCCCCTTTCTCCTGTATCGATCCCATGTTGTACTATATGGGTTCTCCCTAGAGGTTTTCCATCTACTGTAAATATGTGTTTGAATCGCTGGAATAAATGTGTAGCTCTTCTGTAAGATTGTGATTCGTGGCCCAGAAGTTGTAACGCATTACCCGTCCAGTCAATATCTTGAACTTGAAGAGCTGGAACATCACACCCCCAGTGACGCACAAACGGAATTCGATTCCCCTTGACAATGAGCTGATTTTGGTCAAGGTCCAGGCATGCTTTAGCTTGCTGCAAGAAATCCAAGCCAATAATAGCTTCATTGCTGATCTCCACCACTAGATCTCCTGGAGCGGCCCCCAAAATTTAGAAACAGTTAGAACAATTTCCAACAATGACTGTATTTATCAACAGTTCAAACACAACAACAGGATTTTTCAGTATAAACAATTGCCAAAATCAAGGTTAAATATGAGCCGTTAAGCGGCGAGAAATTCCAACAATCGAATGAATTTACGATTGACTTACCGTTTGAATGACGGTCTTCGTAGAGAGGGTATTTCTTGAGTAAATCACTACAACAACTCAATAGGAAATACTTGTATTCTCACTGTAAGGCTTAAGAACAGTTTTGCTTGAGAATAATGCAGAAATATCTTTATAAAATGGTATAAAAAGAGCAAAAGCGAGACGTAAAAGTACACACGAGAGTTTTTGAGAAAGCTATAAACTGTAACCATGGAAGAGACGGTGAATTGACACGTATCGATGGTAATCGAAAACAAAAGATTGATGAATTCAGGGTTCTCGAGAAGACCCCTATTTCATCACTCCCTCCTCTTCAAGAGAATCCTTTTTCTCACAGTCGCACACAAAACCCATATCACTGTGTCAGGCCTGTGTCACCAAGAATTTTTGCTGCATCAAGGTTGGCTTGAAAGTCATTGCAGAAGTCATGAAAATTCGTCAGAAGTCCAGTATTCCAGTGACCATGGTTAAAGAGACGACAAGAACATTTCAATTGCGCTGAACGTGGCGTTCAGCGCCAAGGCTCCTTTTCTCCTGAAAGTCACAGGGACAAGCATTAGGCGTGGTCAATAACGCATTAAGAAAATGGAAAACATATCTTTCAAGAGCATTGCTGAACTTCTTGTACTACAAGTTCGGTGAGACTTTTAAACCATAAAGGGATTTCTTGAGGCAGCACACATATGACTCTTCCAGGCCCTCTGGCGTATCTGTCAGATCACCAAGATCCTCTGGAATGCCCATGTACACCGGCTTCTCAAGATCCCCATGTAGAAAAGCAGTTGTCACGTCAAGCTGATACATGTGAAGACCAAGCTTGTTCACAACAGACAAGAACAGTCTGATATCATCAAGACGTGCCACCGGTGCGTAAATTTCAGAAATTAAGTAATCATTGGTATCAGCAAAGCCCTTAATGACAAGACGACTTTTGTATCTGAACGAGCCATCTACTTCTGTTTTTCTTTTGTGTACCCATCTAGACTTAATTAGTTTGGTACGGGGAGGAACGCTAGCTCTTGGCACAAGGTCCCAGGTTCCCATCTCTTGAAGAGATTCAAGCTCATTTCTAATTGCCTCTTCCCAAAAGTCTCTATCAGGTGAGGACATGGCATCCTGATAAGAGGTGGGTTCAACATAGTTTACATAGTCTTCCCTGTTCATGGCTATGACATCCTGACATATATCAGAAGCCGGGTCGACTCTATCACCTAAATCAAGTATTTCAGCTAACGGCTTGGGATAGTCCTTAATTCGATCCCCGTAAACAATAGATTCAATGCACTTGAGATCTGCGGTGTTAACTAGGGTTTTATTCTGTTCAGAAAACACTACATACCCAGTTTCACTGCACTCCAACAAGTAACCCTTTTTAGCATTGGGGGCAAATTTTGTCTTAGAATTGGTGTCCACATAATGAACAAGGCAACCAAATCTTTTTAAAAACTTAAGACTGGGGGAATAGCCCTTGACCTTTTCAAAAGGACTAAGGAACGAATTAGCAGCATGTGGTAATCTATTATGGACAAACACCACATAATTCAACGCATGACCCCAAAATGAAGAAGGCATTTTAGCCGATAGCAAGTTCACCCTGATTTTATGTTTCAACTCTTGGTTTACTCTTTCCGCGCATCCATTTTGTTGAGGAAGATGCGGTTGGCTCGGATCCCAAATCACACCCAATTCTGTCAACAGATTTTTCATTTCTGCTGTTTGAAACTCAAGTCCCCGATCAGAACGTAACTTAAAAACACTTTTCTGTTGGGCTGTGATTGATTCTATCTCACGAATGCATCGCGTAAGAGCCAAGTGAACCTCTTTCTTATTTTTTAGAGGATAAGCAAAGACATATCGTGAGAAGTCGCAAACAAAAATCACAATGTAGACATCCCCAGTTCGGAAGTTAGAAGGACTGATTGGACCCATTAAGTCTGTATGTAACACAGCAAATGGTTTTTCCGTCCTATGTCTTACTTGGGTGTGAGACTTTCTAATCGTGTTTGCCTGATGACATTCTTCACACTGCAAAATCTGAGTTGTAAATTTTACGCTTCCTAATTCAGGAAGGAATTTCTTTGCTGCTTCAAGGTATTGTTTAGACGCATGGTTCAGGCGAAGATGCCAAAGAACGTCAGAGTCATAGAGAGAGGGACGAGATTTCTCTAAAGATAGTTTATCATAGTCAGCTAGTTGGGTATCTAAGTCTTTTCCATCTTCATTCTCTCCATTCCTCCCTCCCAGACTTGTCAGGTCCACATTTAAGGCTGGAGCCCTCCCTCCCACCAATTCAACCCCTGACCTGGAATTTGACATCTCTGTGGAGTGACAAGGCTGCCCAACACTGGAAGGCGTCACTTTCCTACAGCAGGATGGCCCCAAAGTGAAAGAGTACTTCTGAGTACTCAATACAGTATCTAACTTAGGTCGTTTAGGGGAATCCTGAACCAATGAAATACCAGGTGGAGTGGGAGACATGAGTGGCAGATCAATCCACCATAAATTATTTTTACAGAACCCTGTTTTGATAACCGTTCCTGTGGAAGACTGAATAAATTCAACTTTATCTCTAGTGAAAAGAACATTCATTCCCGCCTGAGTTACTTTGCGTACCGAAAATAGATTTGTTGATAACCCTGGAGAGTACAATACATCATGCAAAGTGCCATGCTGTCCATTATTAATAAAATCAATGTTCCCTGAATAATTGATAGACAAGTCAGCAGTTTCACTGTTATTTGCGCATTTGAACACCCTTGTCGCAGGTAAGCGACGCAAATTAGTCAGAATATTTTTAGAGGAGGTCAAATGCTCTGTACATCCGGTATCAACAATTGCTGTGAAAGAAAACTCACCTTCAGCTAAGGTGAAGGCCTGGCCACCCTGCTTCTCGGAGACAAAGTTGAGTCGTGAGATGAGCTGTTCTTCTTCACCCCCCATTGAGATCCAAACATCGGCATTATTGTCCCCAGATGTAGGCCCAACAATGGCAAAAACTGAATCAGGATACTTCTTAAATTCGTTGGCCAGCCGCTTTGCCTGTCCAAGGGGTACCTTAAAAAGTTTGGGTTGATCCCTGCCACCAGTTTTATTCTGGCCAAAAGAAGTACCTGATTGGGGAGTGGTGGAGGAGGATGCTTGAGTCGTCTGGGCGGATGTCCTATTTTTAGGACAATTTGCAGCTACATGGGAAGACGAGGTTCCACACGTAAAACATAGCCGCTTTGCCCGCAAGCATGACTCCAATGTGTGATTCCTACGTTTACAATAAGCGCAGAAAGGTCGTCGCTTAGTGGCCTTTACCTTAGACGGAGGAATAAATGAATTGGTCGGAGCAGTTTTACCTGGAATGCGACCTCCCCTCCCTCCCCTATTTGTAGCTCTGCTTGGTCCTGGAATGATAGACTTGCTACCCCTAGAAGCAGTTCTTCCACGACCCATGAGACTGAAGCTTGTGTCTCCTGGAGCTGATTGATCTGCCCGAAGTTGCTCCTCTTGGAGCATTTCACGCAACTCTGCCATAGAGAATTTGAAGCTGTGAAGCTCAGCCTTGCGATATGTGAGAGTCTGATTAATCGCGATTTCAAAGATCTGCTTCACATAGGGATCAGTCAACATATTCCGATGAATGCTGAAAAGCCGCTTCTTCAGGTCGTCAAATCTTGCGAGAAACTCCCCTACCTTTTCCCTAGCTGGATCAAAATGAATAGAGTTAAACTCGCTGACAAGTCTCTTGACCTGAAATGCTGAACTGGGGTCGCAAGTCTTCTGTAATTCTGCCATAATGGCACTAGGATCAGTTAGATCCTGAACCAAGTCTTGGTAGTAAGGTGAGAGAGACTCGAAAATAAAATATCTCACCTTCCTACGAGCAACAACAATGTCTTGAGAAGTGAGCCATGAAGGAATAGGCTCAGAGGGGTCCAGGAGGAACACACATTCGTTAGAGTCCAGCAATCCTAGAACGCTTCTCTTCCAATATTTGAATTGGGTGTCCTCAACCAACTTTTGGTCCAAGGGACGGAATTTAAGTCCGTCAATTCTCCTAACCCTGTAAGACTCGTCAGCGGCACGACGTTCAGAGTGCCGGACAAACAGATTAGGATTTTTCTTTGGACGGCCTTCTGATGGCATAGTAGACACCACTGACCTAAGTCTATGTGGTTGAGACACATTACTAGAGCCACTAAATGTGGCAGACGTCCCAGGATCAGATTCTGGCTGGACTGTGTTCATCTCCACCTCATCCACCTCCATCTCTGGCAACTGTGAACGTGAATCAGAATTGGGATGTTGGGCTTGAATGCCGGTCTGAAAACGTTGGGACAAGTCTTTATACTTTGAGTCCAATTCTGTTAATTTGGACGTAATGAGATCAAAACTAGCATCCAGGTGCGCCTTCATCGGTTCCTTGTACCTAGACATTACTTCTTCGGATGACGTTAAGGCTTTGGATCTCAGAACATTCTCATCTTCCTCCATGGGCTGAGACACAGGCACTTCACTTGAACACTGTGGACGAGGCGGAGTTCGCAAGGCATTCTGCTCGAAGTCTTCCACATTGTCAGTCTCACCCTGAGGCTGTTCGTTGAACATGTCCCTAGCGCAATGTCCATCTAGGGAAATATCATCCTGGAAGTCAAACAGCTCCTCCTGGGAGCTAGGTCTTGTTGACTGACTCATTGATTCGATAAAAAGAAAAGCAAATCAGAAAGATCTTGCTTGGATCTGAAACAATCCCAAAAGAAACACTCCAATAATCTGTGTACTATTTTAATTACGTAAGACTTTTCAATACCCCTGTAGCTAAAACCTAAACTGTCCCAATTCTGTGTCTGATAAAAGCCTGTATTTTCAACATCAACCAGAAAACTATAGTCATGAACGTATGTCTGTATGTATGTATCCCACGTGTATTAATTTTAACTTAACAATACACAAGGCATTTGTGTAGGGTACAAATCTAACAACATTCAATGCGGGAAAGTGGAAAGCGCAGGGTCTTGAGCTATTATAAGTAAATAACATGAGACATATATTTTCTACTTGTTACTTATAATAAACATACCAAAAAAAGTTCTAGATTCTTGCACGATTCCATGCTATTCTCTCTCTACAATGCCAAATTTTACCATGAAAATTATTCCATGTTGTCATTTCTAAAACTTTCAGAAAAATTTATCATAAAACGGCAGTTCAGTATGATAGGGTGTGCACCACCTATGTTCTGACACTTGGATTTACGTTGCGGTCCCAGCATAATGTATTTGATCTCCGTATATAATTCTTCTTCTTTTCTAGAGCATTGCGTACGGCTGGGCACTTTTCAATTTATTACGTGTTAATTCCCATGTCTCTGACTGGGTTCATCAGTACTTGACGGGCACGTCGGTCAACCTCCAAGGCCCAGCCAACACAGAAAAGTGGGAAAAACATAAAATATATCGGGCCCATAACGGTCCAATTTCAAACTTGGGAGCCACCCCTTGATTCAACTCAACTCCTAGCAGTTGTGAAAATAAAATAAAACGTTATTTGCCTTGAACCTGCGGTGGGATCGTACGATAAGTCTTCCACTCATTAACTCCAAAAGGGACCTGTGGCCCGAATCAATGGCCCTTCATATTATTGAGGTATGGCCCCATTATGTGCATCCAATTGCTCAGTGCAAGTCTTTAGAGGCACTGCAAGGTTATGCACGGGGTACTCTATGTGCCACTAGTAATTCATTGTTGTGCACATCGGATCATGGCTTACCGGTTGAATAAACAAAATGCGTACCGTAAATTAATTGTGCACTCCGAAGATCCGATCTCAAGTGACTCGAGCTGACTAAGACCCATGTAGCCATCTCATACCTCGATCGCTCAAAACAGCCGAGGGGCATGACTGTAATGAACTTCGCATTCCGCGCAGGAGACAGGTAGCGAGGGACTGAGCTCGTAAATATTTTTGACTACGACTCATCGCATAAAACGAAATCATAAAACATAGGTCCACCAATGACAACAAACTTCTCCACGGTCAACAATGAAGTGGAAAGAAGATGAAGTCACAAGTCATTTTGTGAACAACAACTGCATATCATTTTGATCGAACCTAAAAACAGCGAATTTCGAAAGCGAACAACCAATAAAAGATAGATTGGAATATTCAACGAAGTTCCGCACTGGTTTCATGAGCAAATCTAGACCGGGGAGGGTCAAAAACGAATTTCGAAGTTTCGATGCGACACCCGACGACACCGCCGTGTTGATGGACTGCAAAGGAAACTAGCCAGGGGAACGAAAAGACGCCATCTAAAGCTGAGTCAAATCAAGGGTAATCCCGAAATTGACGTTATTTTCTCAGATCAAATTCACATTCTTGGGGCATTTCCACTGGACTTGCCGGTAGAACAATGTTCATAAACCTTTAAGCTAGTACTAGCGACGATATCGTGCCAAAATCAAGGTTAAATATGAGCCGTTAAGCGGCGAGAAATTCCAACAATCGAATGAATTTACGATTGACTCACCGTTTGAATGACGATCTTCGTAGAGAGGGTATTTCTTGAGTAAATCACTACAACAACTCAATAGGAAATACTTGTATTCTCACTGTAAGGCTTAAGAACAGTTTTGCTTGAGAATAATGCAGAAATATCTTTATAAAATGGTATAAAAAGAGCAAAAGCGAGACGTAAAAGTACACACGAGAGTTTTAGAGAAAGCTATAAACTGTAACCATGGAAGAGACGGTGAGTTGACACGTATCGATGGGAATCGAAAACAAAAGATTGATGAATTCAGGGTTCTCGAGAAGACCCCTATTTCATCAACAATCTAAACTCATTGGTGACAACCAGGTGATTCACATTCCTACAATATATTTATAAAGTCTCAGAAATAACTCTCCTAGATGTTAATAACTACACTACGATTCTTACTGACCGTGAATTCATGTTAACTGTTGTTACCGCCACAGCCTAATAAACAACTCTCGTTGATAAGGACCGCCTAGAACACCATCAAGGCGGGTATGGGACGAACGGCGACACCTTTGCAACAAACTTGGGGTCGTGCTGATTCGAATGAGCAGTCTAACACTAAAATCGGACCGCGAAGTTCTTCACAATTTCAAAGACCGTTCGGAATTATATATAAAGATTTCATGTTGATTTTTACCAGTTCCAATAGGTTTTAAAATATATTCAGTTATAGTTTCTTTCAGAATCTCGTGGAGAAATATTATTCTGAAAATAATTAACATAAACGAAGACACGCATTAACATAATTCATACATACACATTATTAATGGATAGCTCGTTGAAAACTAATCAGTTGGATGAGATCATATCTGCAGAAATCCCGGATCCTATTATTGACAAGGCGCTTCACGATATTGTTGTGAAACACATGGTACACGGCCCAAGCGGTGCCTGGACGGACAATCTCCATTTATGAAGAATAATGCGTGCAGTAAAAAATATCCACGTCAATTTTTGAACGAAACTGAATCATCTACCAATGTGTTTCCTTCCCATAGACGCAGACATACTAGAGATGGTGGTTTCACTGCAACTATCAAGTTTAGTTCTGAGGATATTGTCATAGACAATCGGTGGATTGTCCCTTGCAGACCTATGTTAATAAATATGTTCAATGCACTCATCAGTGTCGAATGGTGTAATTCCGTCAAAAGCATTAAATATATCCTCAAGTATGTCCGTAAGGGGTCATTCAGATCAAGGCGTGTTTTCTGAACAGTTCGATGACTACACAACTGACGAGCGGTGAAGCTTTTAGGTGAAGCTTTAGGTGTCTCTTCATTTTCTATGCATGACAGATTTCCAACAGTTGTTCATCTAGATGTCCACCTTGAGAACGGGCAAAGAGTTTATTTCAGTGAACGGAATTTGCCACATCTTCTCACTAATCCACCCAACACCACGTTAACTTCATTTTTTATGCATTGCCAAACGGAAGATTGTGCGAAGACCTTGATGTATTACGAAATTCTTAAATACTACTCCTGGGACAATACACTGAAGTTATTCAACCGGCGTAGGCAAGGAAAAGTAGTTGAAGGGAATGATGGTGTTGTTGATGGTAGTGTTCTGAGTCGTGGTTACACTGTAAATTTGTGGAATTTCGAGTGTTTCTATCTTTGAGTGTTATTGCACACAATTTGAGGACCAACCAGCTTCGAAGATCTCCGAAAGGTTAATGGCACAGAGTTTACGAGCTATCACCAAACTTGCCTTGCATTGGGACTTCTAGAAAGTAATTTACAATGGGATGACACTCTGAAAGATGCCACCCAATTTGATTCTCCATCAAAAATTAGAGCACTGTTTGCTGTGATGTTTCTAACTCACGAGAACTCTGGGAAACCCACAAGGATTCCATGTATGAAGATATTTTGTATCACTTGAGACGCTATAACCGTCAATGAAGATTGATTTTTCACCTTCAATTTATAATGAGGCCCTGATTAAATTCGAATACAAGTTGCAGTCGATGATAAGGATAAATCTATCCCAAGTTGGTTCATCCAATCCCTCACAGTCCACTATATCCTGCATCAGTCATGAACTATTCAGAGAACTTTCTTATGATACCAATGAAATGAGGGCATTAGTAGAACAACAAGAACCACTCCTGAATATGGAACAATGTACTACCTTTCAAGAGGTTATTAGGAGTCACAACACCGATGAGGGTGGAGTACTTTTCGTTGATGCCCCTGGAGGAACGGGAAAGACATTCATTGTAAATCTACTGTTAGCCCGCTTCCGAGGAGATGGAAAAATCGCGATTGCAGAGGCTTCCTCCAGTATTGCCCATATTCTCGTGACGTCACGCCTCAGCCTGCATGGAGTTGGTTTTAATGTCCGCCATTTAGTGTCACATAAATGGTATCAACCTTTTCATTTCTCAACAGTGTTGCTTTGCAAAAGCACATTAGTGTAAGCTTCTTGCGATATTGTAGTATTACAAAGTCCCCATCGCAACTAATGTAGTGATACAAAATAGTAAGTAAATCTAAATGCAATAATCATGCCTGCCTGTGCGGTTGTTGCTACTGATCTGGTGAACGAGTACGGTTATGTGGTTTACCTAGGGTTATAGTTAACCAGTGTCAAAGAACTAAAGAACTTTCTAATAAAAGAAGACTTTTGTGGCTGTCTTGGATCAATCGGAACTGGGGACGAAGAATATTATCCTATCTCTCTATCTAAATCTGCCAACGACTTTTCATCAATGGTAAAGGCAGGCTGTTGAGGGGCCTGAAGGTTTGGAGGACGAGGTTGTGGCCTATTTACAGAGGATCTTCCCACGGGTTGAGAATGTCAACCTTGGTGGGGCATCAGGGAGGAGTTGTTCCTATGTTGGTGCCTCGTAAAGGTTGCAGAGCTGCAAAGCACACAAGAAGGCGGGAATACCAGCAGGTCCAGAAGTTGTAGAGGAAGCATTCGGCAAGTGTAGCTGCAGAGGTACTGAAGGGATCTGGGGCTGAACAAGTTTTGCCCCCTCTCCAAAAGTTTATGGACTATTGGGAGCTACTCTTGAGTGCTCCCATCCACATTCCTGGTGAGCCGGTGGTACCCCCTGCTTCCACCAGGGATTCCTTGCCCAGCATTTTGTGCATGCCAGTGTTTCATGACGAGGCACATATGTGATGTGTGAAAAAAAAAAAAAAAAAAAACTCCTGCTGAACCGGATGGTGTTTCCACCTGAATCTGGAACGAAGTGCCAAAGACAGTTAAGCTGCTCAACCTCAACCTATTGCTTCTATTGGGAAGACCCCCCAAAAGCGTTGGCCCTTGCCCGGAAGATTGGCATCTCAAAAAAAGGGACAAGTGGGCCTGGAGACTACCATCCGATATATACCTATTTCATCTGTAGTCTTCCACCGCTTCCAAGAGGTTCTGTCAGCTGGTGTCATACGTGACGTCCAGAGAGCATTTCGGCCAGAATGCAAGAGCATGTCACATCAGAGAACCTAACATTTCTCCAAACTGTCATCTTGCTGCTCCATCTAGCCCCTTTGGACGTCACTAAGGCCTTTGACATTGTAAGCCATTTTGCCCTGACCAATTTATTGTCTTTGTGGTGCCAGAGCACCTGCTCGTTTAATTGATTATGGCATGATGGTCCTCAAGGCACGAGGCGAGATGTCAAGGGATGTTGTCATTAGGCGCAGGGTATGCCAGGGCAAGCAAGCCAAGCAAGCAGCAGTATTCCAAGTCCTCTGTCGCTACTCCTCTTTAACCAGGACGTATATATAAGGCCTGGGGTAAGCTGCCAGTTGAAATAGGGTTTGGTCCCTGTGGTGCAAGTCGGTGCATTGTCTTTTGTCGAAGATGTCATCCTAGTTTCCGAAATCCGTGAGGGCTTGCAGATGTGACAGTTCCCGTGAGATCCAGGAGAATGCGCGTCCGTTGCTCTCGCACCGTGCATCATCCTCGAGTTCTTGGAATGCTGCGTTTCGCAATAGATGAGGACCCGAGAACCGGAAAATCATTTTCTTCGAACATAGCACATATGCTATTAGTACGAGATTTATATCTTATGGTACTGTAACACCCCCTCTCTCTATGAGTGCAGATTTAGTCACATTGCACCTCTGGGGGCGATCCAAGTCCGTGACATGGTAGCAGAGCATGGTTAGGATTATCTACGGCTGACACCTAGTAGTCCGATCCACTGTTTTAGTGGGCGTTAATGTTTCAGAAGAAACATGGCCCGGGTTTTCCAGAAGGAATACCCATTATACTTCCTTGGATACATAAATACTTTGATTGGTTCTTGACTATTAATATCTCAATTCTTACCCTCATATTATTTCTATTGGTTTATTATTTCCAATAATAAGCTTATGTGATCGTATAGCAAAAAATTTTGCTATAACCTCCCTCAAACTTTGTCACTTTACGTTTCAAGATGCGTAGAATCCAAATTTGAAATGTCTGTCCGCCATTTGCCGTCCGGGCCACGAAAGGCCTAAGAATTTACTTTTTAAAAAACCCGTTCTTTCGCACATAGACTCCATTTGGGGTCTAGTTGGTCCTAACGTTTAACCATCCCGATCGCTTTACTCGCATAGATGCTATGGGCCAAAAACGGGCGAAAAAGTGTCTTTTTCGAGGCTTTGAGTGTTGGACTTACCTGGCACTCTTTCCAGGGGGTCACAGTGGGCTGTGAGGGTGATGAGCGGGGGGTGGAGTGAGAGGAGGCGCCGCGGCACCTTGTGGGGGCTGGGGTGACCAGGGGCGTAGCAGAGGGGTGTAGGAGAATGGATATTTATTACTTTTACATGTTATACCCATATAATACGCTGTGCCAACCTGAGGGGGGTACGGCATTAGGGGCATAGTGGAACAGAACCTGGGGAGTAGCAGAAAGGCACATTATATTTCATTAATTTTTCCCCATATAACATTTAACCTACCTTGAACACACAAGTATTATATATATATATATATTTTTTTTTTTTTTTTTTTAATTATTAAGCCACTGAGGCCGTAATGGCCTATTGTTGCTGGAGAAAGAGGCCTTACCTCCTCCCCATCCCAGACACTAGGTCTGCCCGATACCGACAGCCCTGCAAAACCAAGCACTATCTGCCTGGTTACGGCACTCCTACCAGCCATTTGGTGAGCTCTTCAAGGAGAAAGCTCTCTGTAGTGGCCAGAAAAGGTTCTGGGCCCACAGGGAGAGAAGCAGCACCCTTCCTAGCAAGAGCGTCAGCTTGTTCATTCCCCTCCACCCCCTGGTGCCATGGGCACCACAGCAAGGTAACCTTATTGTTCCTGGCAAGGGTCTTGAGGTTAGTCAAGCATTCCCACACCCGATTCGACGAAATGGTGAAAGAAGCTAGTGCCTTCAAGGCTGCTTGACTATCTGATAAAATGTAGATTTTTGCTCCATTCACTTGACGACTCACCAGTCTGTCAGCGCAGGAGCTTGTGAAGTATATTTCTGCCTGGAAAATGGTGGCGACTGTTCCCAGAGATTCTGAAATCTCCGTTCGTGGGCAAAAATACCCGAGCCACCCCTATCATTCATGACGGAGCCATCTTTATAGAACACTATAGCCCCACGTTCAAATTGGGGCCTCCCTTCTGATCACATTGATCTACTGTGAATGTAGACCTTGAAGGGGAGATCAAAGTTCCGTGTCTCCGCCATGTGATCGGAAACACTGAGCGATGACTCATTCACTGCAACCTCCTTCAAGATGGCATGGTGAGTACGCCCAGATTCCCGCTTTAAAAAGCCATTCCTCCACAACCTCACTCCCTGCAGGAAGGCAACCTTCCTCACATGGATGTGCAGAGGAGGAAGGACCAAAAGGACCTCCAGTGCAGCTGTAGGACTCGTGTGCATGGAGCCTGTAACCCCAATGCACGCCATCCTTTGCAACCTTGCCAGCTGACTCACAGCCGTTGCCTGGCTGACCTTTGTCCACCAGACAAGGGCCCCATAGGTCAGTATCGGTCTGACCACTGTGGTATATAACCACATGGTCATCTTTGGACCCAAGCCCCCTGTCTTCCCTAACATGCGTCGGCCCGACGCCATAACAAAGATGGCCCTATCCACGGCCCTCTTAATGTGAGGCGTCCAGGTTAACTTCTGATCAAAGGTGACTCCCAGATATCTGGCCCTGGTGCAGAAGGGAAGTTGCCTGCCTCCCAGACAGACCACCTGCATGTCAACCTTTCGTCCTCTGGTGAACGGAAGAAGGGTCACTTTATCAGGGTTCACATATAGCCCCTCCTCCGTGCACCATTGCTGTACGACATCCAACGCCATCTGCATCCGTTCGTGGACTGTCTCATCGAACTTGCCCCTGACAATGACCTCAATTTCATCAGCATATCCTACCACCTCAAAGCCATTGTCTTTGAGTTTTTGTAGGAGGCTATCTACCACGAGTAGCCATAACAGAGGGGAGAGCACACCGCCCTGCGGACATCCCCTACTTGGAATGGCACTGAGGATTGCTTCCCCCAACTCCGAGGATACAACCCTGCCCTTCAGCATGGTCTGTATCCATTTGGTGATCTGCGGATCGACATCTCGATCCTCTGCTGCCTCAATGATGGAGTTATATGACGTATTGTCAAATGCTCCACCTATATCCATAAAGCAGCAGAAAGCTACTTCTTTGACCTCCAGACTCCTGTCAATCAACACCGTTAGTTCATTCAGAGCAGTCTCAGTAGATTCCACCCTCTGATACGCGTGTTGTGCCGCCTGGAGTGGTACCTGGGTTAATTGCTCTTCCCTGATCACAAGGTTCACAATGTTCTCCATGGTTTTCAATAGGAAGGACATAAGACTGATAAGGCGGTAGTCTTTTGCATGGCCCTGTCGACCTGCTTTCGGAATAAAGACCATCCTGACCTTCCTCCACATCCTAGGGATGTGGTTCAGCATATAACTGGCCCTAAAAATCTTAACCAGCACCGGCACAAGAGTCCCCCCCTCCCCCCTCCATGGGATGATCCCTTCCGGGCCCTGAGATTTTTAGGGCTTAAATGTGCCCCCATTTAACTCTATGAGGTGTAAATATCCTGCCAGAAGCTGCATACAAGGCTTTCCTTTCACGGCAGAAGTCATCGGTATGCTGATGTGGAAAGCTTTCACTGTGTATGCGTGCAGACCCAGGAAAGTACACCCGTAGGAGCTCCTCCAGGGTCTCTTCCGAGCTTCCAGTATACCCCCCATCTGCCTTTTGTATAGTGCCCAGCTTAGCTGGTCTGTCCTTGGCAAGGATTTGCTGCCCTTTGGACAGCACAGACAACACTGTAATGTTCTGACAGAAGTCCCTCCAGGACAGTTTCCTGGCCTTTCTAAGGGCACAGCTGTAGGAGCTGGCCATAGCTATATAGGCCTGCCATCTCCCATCCCGTTTCGCCCTGTTGAAAAGAATGTTGAGAAGAATTCTCTGCGAAGGAGACCCAGGTCCCCGTTCCACCATGGAACAGACCTGTTCGTTTTGATAGTCTTGACTGGGAAGCTTAGCTAGTAGCTTCGCTGAATGGCTGCCCAAACAAGTTCATTAACTCGGTCAAGATCTCTTGTTGTCTGGATATTAGTGTCCAGGTCCTCCAGCTCATCAGCTAGAAGAGTGTTAAACAGAGTCCAATTAGTGTTCTTAGGACTCCGATATGTCTCAGTGAAGCAGTTCGGATGCTCCAGCCGGAACCCAATAATCCGATGGTCCGACAATGAAGCCTCTTCCGACACATGCCACCCTGTGACCCTATTTGCATAAAAACTACTGGCCACAGTGATATCCAAAATCTCACTCCTTGCCCGAGTAACAAAAGTAGGCTCATTGCCCCTATTCAAAACCGCGAGATTTTCCACCATCAGAAACTGGACAATGGACTCACCTCTTTTGTTGATGTCGTTGCATCCCCACAGCAGATGATGACCATTGGCGTCACATCCAATGATGAGATGCAGCCGTATATTTAGTTTATTATATCATACTATAGTATGTTACAAAAATAATTGATCCAGCCCATCTAAAATCCTTCATTCTGCTTCCTCCCAAAATCTTCTCAGATAGTTCGAAGTAAATCGTTTTTAAATTAAAACTGCATTACATGGGCAGGTTGGAGTCTGAACCCTCTGGATGAATAGCTGTTTACTTATATTTCTGCCATAGGTAAGTGGGGTATCGTCACCCAAGTAATTTCGGACGCAGAATCCCAGGTGCTTTTGGAATCCTGTTTACCCACGGTTTTAGTTTGATACGTATAGAAATTGGCTCTGTGGATTGAATGAGACCACTCGGGTGGCTGTACGATCATCCATTTGCTCCCCATCGGGAGCGCAGCCTGTAACGCGAGAACAGAGGTGGATACTAGAAAAAAGACTGGCGAAAGCCAAAGAGCATGCTGGTTACTATAGCTGGCTATCTGATTCAGAAATAATAAACCATTATGTAATAATTTGCAGCGTTTTTTTCTTACTTAATTTCTTCCAAGGGAATTGTTCCCAAACCCAGGGCATCGTTCCCTATTTCATAAGTCCCCAAAGTGGAAACCTTCCACTGTAAGTATCCAAAGTTGAGCAAGTTATTATCCCCCGGGCATAGTTCTCATTTTCATAAGTCCCTAAAGTGGGCCTACTGTAAGTCTCCTGGTTGAGCAAGTTATATTATCCCCGATTGTTCCAATCTTTGATTGCGGGTAAATTACCTAATGAATACTTCATACGCAGATTCATTGACAATCCATCCTATTTTAATTTCTCTTTTTTATCCTCAATTGCCAATGCTGCTATTTATTAGTGAGCATCAGTTCTCAACCAGTAAACTATTCCACCTGGTTTACATATTTGTTCCTCAAACAAGTAAGTTTTTAAGGGGAGGAATGTGACAGTTCCTGTGAGATCCAAGAGAATGCGCGTCCGTCGCTGTTGCGCCGGGTGTCATCCTCGAGTTCTTGGAATGCAGCGTTTGGCGATAGATGAGGATCCGAGAACCAGAAAATCATATATGCTATTAGTACGAGTTGTATCTCTTATGGTACTGTAACACCCCCCTCTCTCTATGAGTGCGGATTTAGGCCCCGTTGCACCACTGGGGGCAATCTAAGTCCGTTACACAGATCACCCCAAATGCCTTTGCTGAGCAGCTAGCCATTCATGGTTTGGTATTTAACCCAGATAAGTGTGAGTCAGTCTCCTTGGTCCCGTTAGGTTGCCAGCATCAGGTGATGGTAGTGGATGGAGAGTTTTTTGTCATGGGACAGTGACCGATCCCCACCTGATCCATGCTGGAGGTTTGGTAATACCTTGGAGTTGACATCATGGGTGTGAACACAATTGCAGCAAGCCGTGTGGACCTTGGTGGAGCACTAGCTCGTATCACCAAGGCTCCAGTGAACCACAGCAGTAGCTCCGCCTCTTCTCCACATAATTACTGCTGAAACTAACCTATGGGCTAGTTCTTTGGTAGGCCTACTGCGGGGAGCCTGCTTGAGTTAATCGTGAAGTTCGCTCTGCTGTGGGATCTTGGCTAGCCTTCTCACCTGGTGTCCCAAGTGCCTATATTCACGCACCGGTCAAGGCCGGTGGTATCATAGTGTCTCTCTCTCAACCAGCATCCAATCTTTATGCCACCAGTGTCTGCTCCCCCTTGAGGGCTCGAGCTGGGAGATTGCCCTCACTGCTGCTGAGCTGGACTTTGTCAGGCAACAGTTGTTTTGGTGCGACCGACTGCATGATTCGGTAGATGGTAAAGAGCTCTGACAGTGCTCTGAGTCTCCCATTTCTTCCCAATGGGAAGAATGGGCTTCAGAAGGCATTGGGGCCCGCGACTATCGCCATTTTCATGCCGGCCAGGTGGCAACTTTAGCCACCTCTGTGAGGTGTTCGTGGAATAGTCACGGGACAGTAGAGACCCATTGCCTTGCCTGTCGGGATAAAAAAGAGAGTTAAGTTATGCAACAAACTTAAGAATTTCGGATTTTCTGCCGTGGTGGGAGGGTGGAAATTACCATTTCTTTTAAGCATTGCCTAAAGTACGAAATTCAACCGATTTTCGTGAATCTTTTTTGTTCCACTATGAATTTGGTATATTTTCGGAAGGTATATCAGGAGTTTCAAATTTCATAATGGAAGGGGGTGGATAAAGGGGGAATGAGTAACAAATCATGATGTTTTAACTATTGTCGTCAAATTTTCGTGTTTTTTATTTTATTTTTTTTCAATTCCGAATTTGGTCTAGTTTTAAAAAATATAATAAGGAGTTTTAAATTTTATGCTGGAAGTTTTATGAGGGAAATTTACTGTCGGTGGAGCGGGTATATTGCGGGGAAGGGAAATCCCTAGAAGCCATTATATATATATATATATATATATATATATATATATATATACATATATATATATATATATATATATATATATATATATATATACCTATATATATATATATATATATTTTTTTTTTTTTTTTTTTTTTCCCCGCTTATACAACTTACACTAAAATTAAATATACATAGGTATATACTATCCATTCTTAGGGAATCCCTTGAAATACATTTGCAAATTTTCGAAGTTGTAAAATGTAAAATAAGGTAGGTATTGCATTCGAATCTTGACTAAGTTATTAAGTCCTAGGAGAGACATTCATTATGAACAGTAGTAGATTCATGATTTTATTGACCTTCTTTCTCATGCACCACCTCAAAAAAAGATTAACCTCCCAACTGGTTCTGCAACTTTCAAATCTAGGCCCCACGAATATCATAGATTTTCCCTGAAAGAATTCTTGGTCAGCCACCCGAAATTTACTGATTCGGGTTAGTTAACTGTCAACACACAGGCGTAGGATATTTTTTGTTAACTAGGCGGGTAAGATAACGGTATATTAAGACATATTGAGGTCCTCTGTTTTAATGTCGACTAGATTTCAGATTCAGCCCACGTTTACAACTAACAATGGACAGCAAACAGGAATTTGGGGCACTCCGCCAAAGAAACTTTTTTGTATGGGTTTCTTCAATATTCCAGTTGAGTGATGAGTTGATCGAGGAAAAAGGAGGTGATTAGAAAAATTCATTATTAGAAAACAATTATACATCGTTTTCGTTTCTCGTTCATTTCTTCAGGAATGCGTTGGGAGTAGTTGGTAAAAGAATGCACTCAAAAAGTTTTGACCTTTACGTTTTAAGGAAGTGGGCGGGAGGGGTGGAAAGGTCCCGATATTTGATTTTTTGCCCATGACTCCAAAACCCCGCTCCATATATAAAGAAAAAAAATCCTTCCAAAATTTAACAATTTCAAATTTCTTACTACAAGATTGGTTTTCGGCAATGTTTTTTCGTTTTCGTTTACTTTCAATAATGACTCTTTTGAATAAACCCTGCCTGTAATAAGTTCAACCATCCCTCAAAATTTGATGGTTTACGTTTAAAGATACGCAAATTCCAAAAATCGAATAAGAATCCGTCCGTACGCCGTCCAAAGCTTTTCTCCGAAACATTTGGACCAAACTTTCTGAATTTGACTCAAAAATCATACATCGGCCGAGTACTTATGTACCAGTTTTTTTGTTGTGATTGATAGTAGAGAGTTTTAGTGGCACGAAACTGAAAACGCATCCGCAATCGCAACCCCATGCCTTGGCCGGAAACGTAGCGCACCATGGAACCGCTACGAACCGCTACGACGTATTTTGATAAACGAAGCATCACAGCCTGGCAATGCGTTTGCCGATACCGCACCAATAGTGAACGGTATCGCTTGTGTAACCTTCATTTCTCGTAACCTCATCTCCACGAAGCGGGAACAAGATTCAGCTGTTTTATCTATTTATTCATTCTTCGCCTCAACCAGAAGCTTAATTGGCTGCAACCTTCAGGTGTTTTCCTGTATGAACTAGTGTGACATGAAGAATTACCTAAACGCTAAATTTGAGGTTACTTTTGCATCGAGACTTCGAATTAGGCGATAAGTAAAAAGTTCCAGTCATGCAGCATGATCGTATGAGCGAATTTTCATAAATGGTCGTATTACATTTATGTTAAATTCTGTTGAAATTTGAGCACTTTGGAGTCAAATAAAAATTGTATTATACATTTTATAGCAAATTAACTTTTTGTCAGTAATATTCCAATGAACAAACGATTTTGTGGAGTTTTACAATTTTTTCAAGTGTTCCTATCGATTTTTAGCTTATTTTAATGAAATAAGCTAACAAACAAAGTACATTTTTTCAGTACAATTTTGTGCTTAAATTTTTAAATGTCCTAGTTCATGTTCGATTAATTTTTTTCGAGTAGCATTCTGCTAAAAAATAGAAATTTGTTAATTTTTAGCGGTTTTTTGCCTTTTTTAGTGATTTTTTAAGTACATTTTTTGAAATTTGACCAATTTAATGTGCTGAAAAAGTGTTGTCCAACGAACTCATCCTTTCTTTTGAAATGCTTGATTTTTTGGCGAAAGAACGAAGTTTTTATCTCAATTCTATCGAGAGTTATCGTCTGGAATGACACATACATATCGCACCCATCCTAGAATAAGGGTACAACTCAAAATTTGTCATTTTCGGCAAATCGCATTCAAAGTTTTCTTCCACACCATTGGCTACCCGTTCTTTGGAACACGATGAACATAATTTATCTTTGCGAAACTTGTTTCCTACATTATTACTCTAACGCCCCATGGTGAATAAATAGTTTTTTTGACAGTGGGAAGGGAGTGGGGGGAACGGTTTTGTTGATTTTTTAAGAATTTTTGAGTTGTTTCAACTCAAACACTGAAATCTCACCACTCAGGATCCAAAATGTTCAGAAAAGAAAGACACAAGTTAAAATTGTCCACACAAAAAGGAAACAACTCAAAACGAAACACAGACTATGTGAACTCATCTGAGTTGTGTCTTTCTTCCTAGGACGTGAATTGGTTACTCCGTCCATATAAGAAAGACACACGCACTCTCTAGCGGAATTAGAGTGCCCTACACACATATCTCCACCTTCTACAGACAAACTAGACCGTTTCTACTTCTCAGAACCACAACTAACTCAAAAATCGCGATTTTTGAGTTGTACCCTTATTCTAGGACGGGTGCGATATATATATATATATATATATATATATATATATATATATATATATATATATATATATATATATATATATAAAAGCGTTAAAATCCAGGAATCATTTCAGAATGCCTCAAAACAGATTTCGATGAAGAACATTTTTGAAAATTTTTATTTTAAAATTTTTGGAGCCATTGCAATAGCTTTATTTTCTAAGAAAATTCGCTAATAACGATACGTTTTTTCTTGTTTGCCACTAAAACTATATATTAACTACCTCAAGGAATCGATTGAAAACAACAGGCAACCGGAATGCAGTAAGTTCTACAAATATAATATATGGTGAGGACGGAAGGAACAATGTAACTAATCACAGGTGACATGTGATTGGAGAGCCTAATATTCTTGAAATTTACAGGATCATTTGAATCATATCCAAGAGTACAATTTGGGTGAAATGAAGATAGCTTCTACAGTGTTACCGTCGGTCTTCTTTGGAAACATGGATCCACACAACTGCCAATAGGTAAACAGGAGTGGTCATCTTTCCAACATTCCCTTCACCACGACATCAATTCTTTTTTGTGGCGTCCATCTTTACAACACATTATATATACAAAAGAAAAATCAAAGTAGTGCCCCCGCGAACAAGGGGGTTTTCGAGGGTGCTGAATCCGAATCTGAAGCAGGGTTTTCATGTAGAGGTCTAGTTTATGAGGTATGGCACCTACATTTTTGAAAAAATCACTAACATTCCAGGATAATTTATGTTTAATTAAAAGGTGCTATACCTACGTGTTGGGAATGTGACGTTTAACACGCCTATACAAACACGATGTTCTGAAATGCCTCCGTAATATACTTTTGCCTAAAAACAGCCAAAAATGGTTTTCACAAATTTTTAACGAGTTTTCTACAGTTTTTTGAACATTTTAGTACAGATTACACCACTTGGTGAGCTGCGAAAAATTGTGCTATCACCTATCTGGAATATTTTTGCTTCGAAGAAGACCAACAGCAGCTCTGGAGGTGTAATAATTGATTTTTGCCGATTTCTTCAACTTTTTTATTTCTAATTGTTCAGTTTTTCCATCAAATCGTATCTACCATTCATATAGGAAATTCAATCGCTCAACATGTCATGTTCATGTTTTCTCTTGAAATCACAACCGAAAAACCGTGATTTTAGACATTATTAGACAACTTGTTTCTCTCTCTCTCTCTCTCTCTCTCTCTCTCTCTCTCTCTCTCTCTCTCTCTCTCTCTCTCTCTCTCTCTCTCTCTCTCTCTCTCGGTATATTCAGAAAAAACCACGTTTTTTTGACGTTTTTTGACGAAATAACATGTTTAGGAAGCGTTTTATACCATCATTTGTGCTGTGAGCGTGAACGGCTATTGAACTTCCTATATAAATGGTACAATTTAATGAAAAAACTGAAAAATTGATACTCTTCCAGAGCTGCTGTTAGTCTTATTCGACGCAGAAATAGTCCAAGTAATAACTCAATTTTTTCTGGTCCCCTTGTGGTGTAATTTGTTCAGAGACTTTCAAAAAACTGTAAAAAAATCGCCAAGAATAGGATTTTACGTAAAAAACACAATGAGGAGGCATTCCAGACCCATCAAGGGTGGTATAGGCATGTCTTGCGATAAATTTCCAACAATAATGGCACCTAACAATTGAACATAAATAATCCTGGAATGTGTGATTTTTTCAAAAATTCAGGTGCTGTACCTCACAAATTAGACGTTTTAATGAAAAAACCCTCGAAAACTTTCAGGATCTGTACCAGATTCGCGGGGGCACTTTCTTTTTGCAGTGTTATTATAGCAATGCAGACTCATTAGCAACATAATTTTTGAGAATCAAAATAGGAACTTTCTTACCAGAATAAGATAGCGCAATCTCATACACGAAAATGTTTTGGAGTCTATTTCGCCAATTCACGGAATAGTCACAATCGGTACCTATTTTGTAGTTCTACAACTTGGTTTATATAGCTGGATGTTTGGATCATTCTATTAATTCTACAAACCTAAAAACGATGCATGAAAGTACAAATTAAAGTGCATATCTCTAAATTTTACAAACGCGATCAGTGGCTTAAAGAATATGTCAGCCTAAAGATCTATTGATTTTACCAACGGAATGTCAAAGTTCCCTTCTTGAAACCATTCTGAAAGCTTGGTAATATGGTAAAGTGTGCGATAGTTATCTGTCTTTGATACAGACATAGCTGGTTCGCAGTTGTAAGTAGGTACCCACTAACATTAAATTACTGGACTCTACAGTTTTAACTCCACAGTAATTCTATCACATTTTGATTCTTATAGTTTGAGATATGATAAGAAAAGAATATAGAACTTTTGTGTTCTAAATGGAGTCTTCAATTTTTATTCATTATAATAAGCAAACAATACAATATGGCATACAATATGTACCAATATAGGATATACAGGGTGTCCAACGAGACGTTGACCCCCTCTATTAAAATCGTTATTTGTGGATTAAAAAAAAATTTTTCTCAATCTTGCGCGACCATGCGCAAACAACATCAACTTTGTTTTTCAAATAGGAACCCCCCTTTTTTATTCCATATTCGGATTCTACACACAATGTCATGAAGATTTGACCAGTCATTCGATTTTTTCGGCCACACACAACCCGTTCAGCGAGCGCTCAAATTTGCGCAACCCTACAGTTGTGCCGAAATTCGGATGTACGAAGTACCCAAGTGTGACACTTGAAATTTCATTAATTTTCGACGCTGAGTCACGTGGTGCTATCCGTTTTTTCATTTGACTAAATGTAAACGCTTTTACCGCCCAAAATGTGGTTATTTTAAGCAATAATAGTCTTCCGAGGCGTGTGTGTGTTGAATTAGTCATTATAATTATAAAATACACTTGCAATATGTACCAATATAGGATATATAAAAGTATGTAACTAGGTTGCTTACATCGACGCAGTCGACTGAAGAACCTATGAAGAATGAAGGCGTGTGTAAGGGACTACTAATATGATTTGAACTTCAAGTTATCGTTGAAATGAATGGCATTTGTTGACCCAACTCACCCATCCCATCTGATTTGTTCCCCACGTCAATCAAATTTTTTGATAATCAGCAGCAGTGTGTTCGAACATTTATTGATAGACTGAAATAACAGCAAGATGCTCTCCTATCGGCTTACAGTCAATCATAGAACTTAGGTAGGTACCTTCCCATTGTAAATTTGATGTTCCGAAGTTAGACGGTTCTAGCAATGATCCGATGATCCTCAAAGTTGGATGATTTTGTATGAAAGAGGCTGTAAAGCAACCCGGTGGAATACTGACTTTCTCATGATTACTAATTTCATAGGTCATTTTGAGTCTGATTCGATGGCCTACAAGTGATATTGCTCCCGTATGGTGACGGCATAAGATGAGAGATGGTCGTCATGGAAATCGAAACAGCTCGATGCATTTGCGAAAACTCAGTAGGTAGGTATACCGATCTCGTTGAACCAACTCATTTCAAAAATCATTTCTTTTATAAGTTTGGTCGACTCTTAGATTACTATTACGAAAAATTACGTCTTATCCGTTTGGCATACGGTGAATTGTAATGGTTTTACTTGGTTTACTCGAACACATGCGAGATTTGTTGGCACTGGTAGACCTAACATCAAATGAAGATCTTCGAAGAGCTCTTAGTAGAGTCATGCCTACAACTACTGTTACTAGAAAGAAACAACTTCACATGAGTAATGATGACACTCATTCTGAGAGAAAATTCGCAACCGTTGGATCTTTCTTGTATGATACTGTTGCTACTGCTGAGCCCATGGGAGTTCTGAAAGGTCGATAATTGGTCCTTAGCAGCGACGCTGGTGTCAGCATGAAGGGTTAAATTCTACTCAACAGTGGAAAAGTGCGACACAACTGGCTAAATTTCTTGAAAATTTCGAGCAACCAAGACGAAGCATTAAAAAGATTGCTCTATTTTGAGAAAGCATTGTCTCGAGTTTTGAAGGATATTAGAATAGCACGAAGAACATTTCAACCTCATACTATGGTCACTAGCTCAGGAGACTAACTACCACTCTCGGGGACTGCCGAGGAAAAGGTGGTTATCTGAAACACTGGCCAGGCTCATTAGAAGATTTTGAAGTCGTTGTTGAAACGGAAGCTGGTCCGATGATGCTCAGTCCTACGGGACAATTCATCATCAAATATGGGTAGAGCTTCCGTGTTACTCAACAATCAAGTACATGAAAGAAAAATATATAGAAAGAGAGCTGCACCAAAACGACTAGACACTTTAGATCTTATTGCGCTAGACAAGCATGAATCTATAACTAGGTTGGTTAAAAAAGAAAAAAAAGTTCTGGGATTTCTTGTCCCCACTGTTTTTTTTTTTTTTTTTCTTTATTCTTCGGTATGTCAAGATGACGCTCCTAAGTTTTTAGCAAACATTATTAATTCTAACCACTTTACCTGGGTCGATTTTGGCCAGTTATCGACTGCTATCGTAAACGATGCCGATTATTGCTTCGTTTATCTTCCATAAACCTCAAATTAATTGTAGGGTAATAGACAAATTCACCCTAATTTCACCGGTCTCGTTCAATTATCTTCAATGTCTCGTTGGTAATTTAGGATCCCGAAATACCTTGTGCCGATAAAATTTGGTATTTTACAGGATACTCGGTACGAAGCTGTTGGTAATTTGGCAAGGACTTGAACCGGCATTGTACTTATTCGCCAAATATAGCGGCAAAATGGAGAAAATAGCTAAAATTTTCCAATTTTTCTGTAAAATTCCTTAGTTTCCATCGGTTTTCCGGGGTCAAATACGTAGTTCTGAATTGTCTGAACTGTGATTGGATTGTTTGAGCGTAGGGTTAGCTATAGTCAGTTGTATCGGTTACGTGTAAAAGCTCGACTCAAGTAATGTCGAGAGCGGGAAACGCACAAAGAGGTTTTGCAAACTCCAATACAAAAATTAGAATTCTGTATGTCACCAAAAACCCTAATATACATATTCTCACTATACATAGGTATAGTACTTACGTTTATAAACAGCTCAAAGAATGTCAAGCAATATTTACAATTGAGTTTACCTATGCGCAAGTTCTAGATAGGCATTCTCCAGTTATTACATGAACCCGATGTTTGTTTACTTTTTTCTCGCGCGCTGCCGCATCGCCAAATACCTACACCAGATGGCTCGTGTATAAATCGGTAAAATGCCTCAGTCCTGTGTTTTCCTTCAGAAAGAGAACATAAACTTCACAGCTTTACTTCTCTTACTCCATTATATTATAATGTCTCATCAGTGCAGTGTTCGATCAAGCGCGTGGGCGAAATTCACTTACTGGTTATTGGATTATATAGTTAGAGAACAATTTAGAATTGAAACGGTAATTTTTGTGTTGCAGCGGAAGATCATTCATTTGATAAATCCATAGCCACTTCCTAGTTGTGAACGATTATTGTGGTGCTTTCGGTGCCGACACTTAAGGAGTTGCATTGCCGCAGCAGTAGACTAGTTCTAAGTGTAAAGCATTTGGAAAATGCCTTGTTACATTCGCAACATCATTTTGTTAGCTAATTTTGCAAATTTTTCAGTCAGTTATGTCAAAAGTCAAACATGTAACTGGTTAAAAGAACGAACAAAAATATCCACCTGCTTGTTAGCGCTTTACTTTCTCACATTTACATTTTTTAGGTAGTAATCATTTATTCTTTTTTGATACTGATGACCTTTAAATTTCGGTGAACAGCTTTCGAGGAATAAAATTGACCAAGTCACAAGTTCCTGTTCTTGAACGAAGAAAGTGGAAGATGTTTCTCAACGTTCCACTTTCTACCGCAGCACACATAAGACAGCTGACCTTCATCGTACTTGAAATATCGTATTCGTTCAAGACGGAAATTGTTTATTTCAATTTCAAAAATAGTAGGTACGTACTACCAAAAACATTGTTAGTAGGTACTTTATTTGAGTATTACTTTTAATATTATTTGTAATGAAACGTACCTAACACATCCCAATCAAACCTGTAAACTGTTGATATACGAATAGTTTGCAATACAAAATATTCTTTCCATAATTTTGGTCCTTAATACTGATCGTGAGGGGTTTTTGTTTTCATGTTTTTGCAACATTCCCAGATAAATTGCTACGTAAGGGGCCACGATAGGTGGATTGCGGCTCCTCTAGTCATAGTAGCGCAGACCGACCAGGTGTAGTGTCCGTGAGGTGAGGCCCAAATTACGATATTGGGCTGTTTTATTTTTGTTACACACCTTACCTATCTATTTGCTTTTCATCACCTTCAATATACACTACTTCTCGATGTCTATAACGCTCCTTTACTCTAACTTGTCCAGTAACTTTGAATAAAGAAATAAAAGTGATCATTTTGTGAAAAGAAATAGTTAATTAAAAACGCTGCAAATTATTAATTACACAATGGTTTATTACTTCTGTGTTAGATAGCCCTTCTACGCAGATCATTTTTCTATAAATATTAAACCCCGTATGTAATATATGATCAGAACATGGCGCATCGTGCCTCCGAGAAGGGTTCACATGAAATACTTAGACGTGCTCAGGAGCTAATAATGATCCAATAATTAACATGAAATAATTAAACCATTGTTCTCCAAATATGGACCAAATTTGAACGGGATTGGAAGACTAGGGCGCAAAAAAATTATGCTTGTAGGAATATACGTTTGCGCATGCGCAAAATGGAGTAATGATTTGAGAAGTATGGAAATAACAGTGGACCATTTACAGCCTAACCCGCAAATCAGATCATCGGAAAATCAGATGAAAACAGTTGAAATTAGGCTCGTCTAAAAAGGAATGTAATTATATTCTCGCATGCGCAATAGTTACTAATGATAGGATTATGTTGAAATTGCTTGAGATGCTCTAATTTCTTCCATTTTTATCTTCCAAATTTGAGCGAGAGGGGACAACGGGGGCGTGAGAAAATTATGGTTGATGGAATTTACGTTTGCGTAAGTATGCGCCAAGTGAAGTATTGATTTGGGAACAACGAAACTCATACGGGACCATCTTCATCCTAATCTACACATACCATGAAAATTTCATAGGAACCGGTTGAATATTGTAGAAATTAAGCTTGTTACAAGAATTTGCGGATATACACACAGATACACAGAGGTAGAGATAAAAAGACACAGAACGAAAGTTGTTCAGAATAGTCTAAAACGTTAAATGCGAGTGGAAATTTTACCCCTGTAAAAAAACAACAGCCATTAGATTTTAGTGGAGACCACAACTTTTTAATCTCTCGAAAGTGAAAACAATGCTTCCGCTACCTATAGGTAGACAAGGGAGCAATTTAAGAGATGAAATTTAGCATTTAGGTACCAACTAGAGGCCTGTTAGGGCTTGGAAAGCCCTAATCTAATCCGTATAACAGTAGTACCTAACAGGAACCCAGCACATTATAGTAACGATATAAGTTCTACCTATTTGCGGCGTTATATGACCTGGTGCAAAGCTAAGGCGATGTTATAAATGATTAAAAAAGCAGGAATAACGATCAAAATGTAAGTAATGTAATAAAATAAATACCACCAGTTGAGGTGGTCCTCGCCACTATGAGACTGAACAAAAAGTTGAATCGGGGAATTCAGAATTTGGGCATGGTGAGATGATGGTGTGATTCTATCTCGAGTCTTCTTCGTTTCTTTGTAAGCGTGTGAATCTGCGTGTCCGTGTCTTCTATCTCCTTCTTTATGTCGTTGATTGTATCTTGATCGGTAGTAGGTACTCGTAGATGTCGAACTGGTGTTGAGTTGTGTGTAGGAGATGCTACAGCTGTCTTCGTCTTGATGTGTCTGGTACCACTCCAGCAAAGCTAGTGCTTGTTCTGTGTCAGGATTAATTTCGAGTGTTGTGTCATGTCCAATAGGATCGTTCAGAAATAACTCTCCTAGATGTTAGTAACTACACTAAGTTTCTTACTTACCGTGGCAACTGTTGTTACTGCCACAGCCTAATAAACAGAGAGTCTCCCTATCAAATTTCAACTTCCTACAGTGAACAGGAAAGGATTTAGACCACTTAGCTGATCAGAAAGGACCCCATCACTATACGTTTCTAACTTACCGACAGTTTTGCAAGTGCTGATTCGGAATTATATATAAAGACCGTTCGGAAACATCATAACAATAAGAAAACAAAATAAAATATTCCCGAACTAACGGGAAGAAAGCATGTTCCATGTTTCAGCATTTTAGCCGAAGGCTCAAAGCTGAAAGCGACCGGGGGGTCCTGGGGGGCGAAGCCCACCTGAAGGGGTCAAGGGCGGAGCCTCTGGCGAGGCCCGAAGGGCCGAGTTTTTCATTTCGAAAGTGAAAACAAAGTGTCCGCTGCCATGCAGACTTGGAATCAAAATCACGAGAGGTACATGACATATTGGGGCACATTCCCATATAATGAATTAGTTTGAATTATCTTTCACTTGTGTTAGATACATAGGCAATTGTAAATTTTATTTTCGTTTTATCCATACATTTATGAATTATTTCAGATGGTTCAAGTGTTACTTCAAAAAAAAAAAAAAAAAAAATGGAAAAACGAACTGTCACTTTGTATTTTTACCGTGAATGAAAGTAAACCTCATTGAAAACTGCGACCAAGGAAAATTTTACGGTAGTAGGGCGAATACTATACTAGTTCGCCTTCTCATGATGCACTCTTGGTTACGTAAGCGAACTGAGTATCTCATTTGAAGTGGGAAGGAATAGGGCCTCCCATTTTGGTTGTTGGGAAGGAATCGGGCCGTCGTTTTTACAACCTACAGAGGGGATTACGCCTTTCTTAATTACTAGGAAGGAATTATGGAGGGGGGGGGGGGGTCCCCAAACAACTAATGAAACATATTTCTGTGGAATTCATTTACAATTTATAGTCAATTTGTGGCGATACTTTTTGTCCCGCTTCTTCAGTTGCAAAAATGTTCACGTGGAAAAAACGTAGGAAAAACGTAGGTGTATACAGGGTGTCCCATCTAAACGGGCCCATCGGGAAATTACAGCCTTACGGTGAGAGCTATCGAAAAATAGAACTGGACCTTTTTTATAGTATTTCAACTCAGCTTCACGATGCAGAAGTCCGATTTTTATTTTTCCATGTTTTAGGGTCTCAAATCATTGATTAAAACTGACGGTTCCCTCTTGACCCCCCTTTTTTATTGCTTTTTTCGATTTTAGGTTGAATTTGGAACAGAAAATGCCTCAGTAAAATTTTCTTTTTGGGGCTTCGTTTCTGAGTTATTCCACTTTTTGCGAAATACAGAAAATCGCCGATTTCTTTCAGACATTACCAACACGTTCTTACTACTTTTATCTTCAATTTTTGAGTTGTTCACCACACTTTTGAAATCAGCAATTAACTATCTATCATCAGACCCCAGCGTCCATAATCAATAATCACCATTAGGGGGATGACATTACACTTGAACCGCTTACGATTTAAAAAAAGTTTTCCAAATCGTCGTTTAAAAAGAAAACCCCTCAAACTGTTCAGTATTATTACTCATTTATTAGAAGAACGTATGAGACGCCGTATTCTGGACTCACTTTAAATAATAAAGGTCATAGTGTAGACTGAACAATAAGTATCAGGAAGCTGTTGTTTTCTTGACCCTTGAATACAGTTTGCAGGAGAAGGAGCAGAGGCTGCAAAAGGAGCGGGTGGCATTTTCGATTTATCACAACACAACTGACTGGAAGTCTCCTTGTGATATATTTTTTAAACTGTATTCTGAACAGTGATTCTGTGTGTACTGAACAGTTTGAGGGGTTTTTTTTTTCAAACGACGATTTGGAAAACTTTTTTTAAATCGTAAGCTGTTCAAGTGTAATGTCATCATCCCCCTGATGGTGATTGTTGATTATGGACGCAGGGGTCTGATGATAGATAGTTTAATGCTGATTTCAAAAGTGTGGTGAACATCTCAAAAATTGAAGATTGAAGTAGTAAGAAAGAGTTGGTAACGTCTGAAAGAAATCGGCGATTTTCTGTATTTCGCAAAAAGTGAAATAACTCAGAAACGAAGCCCCAAAAAGAAAATTTCATTGTGGCCTTTTCTGTTTCAAATTCAACCTAGAATCAGAAAAAGCAATAAAAAAGGGGGGTCAAGAGGAAACCGTAAGTTTCAATCAATGATTTGAGACATGGAAAAAAAAAATCGGACTTCCGCAAAAAGTGGAATAACTCAGAAACGAAGCCCCAAAAAGAAAATTTCACGGAGGCATTTTCTGTTCCAAATTCAACCTAAAATCGAAAAAAGCAATAAAAAAGGGGAGTCAAGAGGGAACCGTCAGTTTTAATCAATGATTTGAGACCCTAAAACATAGAATAATAAAAATCGGACTTCTGCATTGTGAAGCTGAGTTGAAATACTATAAAAAAGGTCCAGTTCAATTTTTCGATAGCTCTCACCGTAAGGCTGTAATGTCCCGATGGGCCCGTTTAGATGGGACACCCTGTATAATTATGTAGTTATGTTAGCAAGAAGACCCTTCTTTCGGTAATTTCTTTCTTTCCCCTTCTTTTTTTGTAACAAAACTAAACTTCAAGTCACTATGACAGCAAAGGATTTCACCAGAAGGTCTAGTCTCCAATGACGAAAGGGAAAACTTCCATAACACGACGGGAAAGTTCAAGTTCGCGACGGTGAGCGTAGAAAATCAAACACCTTCCGAAACATGGCGGCGAATTTTCACTTTCCTCGAGGAATTCCAAAGTAAATGAAGAAAGGTGAGGAGACATACTACGGATTACGCTACGGGACAATGAAGAGACGGAAGAGTGAACTGGTTGTTGATACGGCGATTCACTGTTCTTGCCAGATTATTTACTAGTATCTTATTTACTTCTTGTTATCACTTATACTAGTTAAACATTGAACAAAAACACGCTGCAAATTATTACACAGTGGTTTATTATTTCTGCGTTAGATAGCCCTTCTTAGCAGATCATTGATCTATAATTTATAAAACCAGTCTATGATCAGAACATGGTGCAACGTGCCTCCGAGAAGGTTTCCAAGACCTCGCAATTTTACGCTTCACAGTAAAAATATTTAAAAAAAAAAAAAAAAAAAAAAAAAAAAAAAAAAAAAAGTCGATAGTGATCAGTGCGCCTTCGTACCTCGTAATTCGAGGAGTCCCAGAGGAGCTTCATCTAAATAACAACACCTTGAGTCAAATAGGAAAGTTAGCTTCAAAGCTACCAACGATGATCCGAGTCCATCCATGCTATGTGATTGTATTCCAGATCTCCAAAAAGGAGCATTTCAGGTTTCAGCACAAGTCAATAAAAAAAAAAAAAAAAAAAAAAATTGAGGCTCAGGGGCCCCATAGCTGATTAGTGTGCACTGATATTGAATTCTTGATATTACAAAGGAGGTCCATTTCAAACCGCAGATCCGAAGGTTGACATCAATATGCCTGGGTATATATACGTACCTGCAGAGGGAAAATTAATGCAATTTTACAAGTCCCCCTGATCTCAGTATAACAATATTTGGGTAAGCAATAACCTACTAATTGAAAATAACATAAACATTGAATTGAATTGAAAATAATATAGCACAACAGATGCATTTTACCAGTCCTCCTGATCTCAGTATAACGATATTTGGGTAAGTAGGTACCTACTAATTTAAAATAACATAAATGTATAGATCATTGAAACGGTTTTAATAATCATTACAAACTCCATAGCAGAATATAGTCAATCAAGATGTAGGTAACGCAAAACTTCGAAATCTGTCAATTATGAAACGGAAAAATGACACTTGAAGTAATTTACATTAGCGCAGGCGCAGAATGCAGTAATGATTCGAGAAAAATGAAATTGATTAGGAACGTTCTACTGCCTAACCCACCAAGTTCCAGAAAATGTAATCAAAATATGATAAAAACTAGAAATTAACCTTGTTCCTGGGAGTACACTTTTGCGCATGCGGAGGAGCTAGTAATGATACAATCATGTCGAAATTAACATGGAATAATTTAACCATCGTCTCCCAACTATGCACCAAATTTGAGCGGGATTGGACGACTAGGGCGAAAAAATATTATGCTTAAAGGAATTTACGTTTGCGCATGCGCAAAATGAAGTTATGATTTGAGAAGTATTTAATTAATAGTGGACCATTTACAGCCTAACTCGCACATTCCCTCAAAATTTCATCAAAATAGGATGAAAACTGTTGAAATTAGGCTCGTTTGAAAAGGAATACACATTTGTGCATGCGCAGTATCTACTAATGATAGGATAATGTTGAAATTTCTAGGGAATGCTCAAATTAACCTCTTCCACCTATCCTCCAAATTTGAGCGAGATTGGACGTCGGGGGCGTCAGAAAATTATGCTTGATAGAATTTACGTTTGAGCATGCGCCGAGTGAAGTGTTGGTTTGGGAACAACGAAACTTGTAAGGACCTTTCTCAACTTTAACCCGCACATTCCTTGAAGAATTAATAAAAATCGATTGAATATTGTGACATTGAAGCTTGTTACAAGGAATTGTAGACATTAACACACACAAACACACTCACACACAGAGAAAGAAATGGAACGAAAGTTGCTCAGAATGGTCTAAAACGTAAAAGGCGAGTGGCAATTTTACCACTGTAAAAAACAACAACCGTTTGATCTTAGTGGAGACTCTAACTTTTCAATATCAAAAGTGAAAACAATGCTTCAGCTACCTATAGCTAGACTTGGGAGCAATTAAAAAGATTACAATACATTTAACATTTAAGTACAAATACTTCTCTAGTAGGTTTATCCGATCGGACAATAGCTAAAAACTCGATTTCGCTCCGTTGGAATAAATTCCATTGGAACCATATCACCTGATGATTCCAATATTGGCATTATATCTGCTGATATTTCCAAGGCAATTTTTATGTATTCCAGGAGAACTATCTAGCGATCTGTGATGGAATATAGAGCTTGATCGGCTACTCAATAGATTAGTGCGTGAAAAAAATGATGCTTGAAGAAATTTACGTTTGCGTATGCACATTCCCTGAAATTTTCATCAGAATCGGATGAAAACTGTTGCAATTAGGCTCGTTTAAAAAGGAATACAGATTCGCTCATGCGCAGTGGCTACAAATAATAGGATTATGTCAAAATTGTTAGGGAATGCTCAAATTAACCTCTTCCACCTGTCCTCCAAATTTGAACGAGATTGGTCGACGGTCATGAGAAAATAATGCTAGATAGAATTTAGGTTTGCGCATGCGCCGAGTTAGCTGATGATTTGGGAACAAAGAAACTAATTGGGAAACATGATCACCCTAACCAACACACTCCATAAACACTTCATAAAAATCGGTTGAATATTGTCACAATTAAGTTTGTTACAAGAATTTGTGGACATTAACACACACACACACACCGATACATTCATATGAAGACACGGAACGAAATTGTTCAGAATGACCTTAATTGCGTAAGATGCGAGTGGAAATTTTACCACTGTGGGGGGGGGGGGGGGGGGTGATAAGTAATTTTAATGTCCTTATGGGTGAGTTGAAGACATCAAAATCGGGATTCAGAGATAAGAAGAGGTTGGCATTACGAAGGATTCTATGTGTGGTTTCTCAGGTAATTTGTGGGGGAAATAGGGTCGAAAAATAATAATGATGAGCGGTTGGCAGTATGTGGAACAAAATGATTAATTTTGAGAGAAGTGGTGGGCAGTCGATGCTTCCGTTTAGTAGTTTATGAAGAAACATCAGGCCTGCCGAGCTTCTACAGTTCTACAGTGTTGCTAGGCGACACCTCTCTCGCGAAAAAGTAAATTTCACATCAGCCCATGGAATATGGAGTTTGAAGGCCACGTGTCGTAAGAACATATTCTGGACTTTCTCTATCCGCATACAAAGGAGACCAAATTATGCTTGCATGCTCCAAAATAGGTAGAACCAGAGCTTTATGGAGCGTGACTATAGCTGTGATGACCGTGAACTCTCTGGTATTCTTTTTCATCAAACCCTGCGAGCGCATAGCTCTATTTGATAGTTCCCCAATATGTCTGGAGAAGTTTAGCTGTGCATCGCACAACACTTCCAAATCAGCCGTAACCTCTGACCTCCGCAGGGGCGCGCCTCCAAGTAAATATTCGAATAAGAAAGGCTGGGTCTTAATACGGAAAGTTACCATGGAACATTTTGCTGCATTTAGAAATAGGTGATTTAAGGAACACCACTCTTTTAGTCGGCCTAAGGATCGATGTAGTGAATCGCAGTCTAGGGAGGACTTGATGTGGCAGAAGATCTTAAGATCGTCAGCGAATGGAAGGCATCGAACATTTGACTCGAACACTCTCACGAAACTGTTGAACATCAGAAAAAAGCACAATGGCTCCAGGTGGCTGCCTTGTGATATGCCGGACGAAGCTTGGAACGGAGAAGACAAGGCTCCTTTCATTCGGACGATTAGCTGACGATCACAAAGATAACTCTGCATCCATTCAAAAAATGATCCATGAACACCCAAAGAGCTCAGCAATGCCAAGAAATGGTCATGAGACGATTTGTTAAATGCCCTGGCAAAATCTGCTACAATGACATCAGTCTGAAGACCGTTCCGGAAACCATTCAAAACGAAAAAGACTTCTGAGGAAACCGTGGTGTTCAGGAGCAACAAACTTTGAGAACTCATGTTCTACAATTGGTTTCTCTGAGAGCATGGGGATGGTGGATAATGGTATATTAAACTCTTATCCCCAGCCTTGTGAATAGGTGTTACATAAGAACTTTACCATCTTGAGGGGAAATATCCGGATATTAATGAATTATTGTTGAAGAGGGTGCTTAGAGTTAAAGAAAAACTTGCTAAACAGTTTTAACAAGATGGTTGGTTCACCATCAGGGCCCATTCCCTTCCGAATATCCAAATCACAGGGACCACGAGTGACATCAACCTCCAACACACGGAGCGAACCCACCGACACCGCATGCTGAACAGGGTAGTGAGTTACGTTCCTTGTCGGTGGATCAAAGACTGAGGAGAAATGCCTTGCAAGTTCATCTATGCTTCCTGGCTCCGACTCACGACAATTTTCCAGCAACATGCCATTTCCACCTCTGTAGTTAAAATAGTTCCAAAAAAGCCACAGTTCCTTTGAGCCTGACGGCTAAAATTAGAAAACATGAATATGCTTTAGCCGTACACGACTCACTCCTCGTCGATTCTCTGAACCCGACCCCCCATCGGCCTCTGAACTCTGTTTATCATTCTGCCATCAATCCTAAAACATGGAATCATGTTTTAGCTCCTCGCTCTCACTTTATTATAGAAATGATCACGACCATTGAGCTCTTGTGAGATGATGATCTCCTAATAGAAACTCGCGAGTAAACATTCACTTTATTATAGAAATGATCACGACGATTGAGCTCTTGTGAGATGATGATCTCCTAATAGAAACTCGCGAGTAAACATTCACTTTATTATAGAAAGAGGCTAAAGAGGCTACATACGAAATTACAGCTTCCTATAGTGTAAAGTATAGAAATTACCTATTAAAATAATTTAACCACCGCTTCACAAATCTAACCGTTCTCGCAATATTCGGATCACCTGCTATGAATCACATAATCGAAACACCAGCTCAATGAAATCATCAGAAATTAACAAGCGGTTGCAATCATGTTCACAATATCAATAATTGAGAATGATCACCTGTGTGTAAACAATTATTCATATAACCATGCTCATAACTCAGCTTGTTGGCCACGCACTTCGCAGTAGTTAATATAGTATGGTTGGATAAATCGAGAGCTTTCGAACGAATGGTCAACGAATTTTGTGGGATGAAAAACGACGAAGTATCATATCCCTAGCAACGACTCGGTTGTAAGCGGAAATCATCACAATTATTGGCGCTACTTTCGTTGCACTCTCGTGGGACATTTTTCGGTAGTTAGGTCACGGCTAAAGCATATTCATGCTAAAAGACTTAATCTTGTCATGAGGAATAGAAACCTAAACCCGGAGAAGATATGAACCATACAATTCCAGTAGTTTCTTACAGTAAGTTACAACTCTATCATCTTAAACAGATGTTATGAAAATTCCAAAACTCAAAAATTGACTGAAGTGAAAAATATTTACAACTGGTAGAGTAGTGATGCCTACATTTTCCTCCCAGTGACTAAGTCACGATGGTATTTAGTAACCGTTTGGGAAATCTAATTTTTCTTCCAAATCGAGTTTTTGTATCGTCATAATCAATTATTGGTTTATCTTGATGGTTTGAATAAGCTTGTTCATTCTTGTCCATTGATGGTACTGCTGTAGTCAGATGGTCTTCGTTTGCCAATAAATATGCAGGTTTCAGCCTATCAACTGATATCCGCGTTTCTCGGCCTTTGATCCATACTTGAAAGTATTTTTCTCCCCGAGCGATAATTTCATAAGGGCCTTCATATGATGGTTCCAGAGATTTCTTCACTCTGTCGATCCTCACAAAAACATGTGAACAGGATGACAGGTCTTCATAGACAAATATGCTTCGATTGGATTTGTGATTCACTGGAACAGGTTTTAGCAAATCCATGGTGGCTGGAAGCTGGATGACGAAAGTTTCTAGATCTCGACGGCTGTACATTTTTCCCATGAGCCCCCCTGGTAGTTTCAGATCATTTCCATAGACCATTGGAGCTATTGTAGCTTTCGAATTTTCTTGTAGAGCTGATCGAAGTCCCAAGAGGATTGCTGGCAGTGTTTTTGTCTAGTTTATGTTGTTGTGTGCTTTCCATGCTGCCTTCAGTGTTGTGTAGCCCTTCAATTCGCTTCCCACTACTGAACTATGCTACATGCTGCATAGTCACTTGCATCAACCGCTAGTGAATCGGGATTTGGGTATGCCAACATAGCTGCATTACACAATTCCTCTTCACATTTTTCAAACGAAGCGGTTGTTTCATTTGTCCTGAGTACTTTTCTCCGGTCATTCTTTTTTGATTCTTTGAGAAATTCGTGTAATGGTGCTTGTGTTTTGGATGCATTTTTTAAGAGTTTTCTATAAAAGTTGATCATTTCTAAAAATGTCATGTCAATGTCATGTTCATGTATTGTGTTTGGAAGTTTGTAATCTTTAATAACTTGCACTTTGTTAGGAATTGGCATTCTACCTTCTGAAGTTATAAAATATCCAAGAAAATCTATTTCTTTTTCACCAAACTGCGACTATGATACTTTTATTCTAAGATCATATTTATTTAGCCTATTTAAAACTATTGTAGATTTTTCCTGTGTTCCTCTTCACTATTGGATGCTACCAAAACATAATCCAAAAATAGGAATACAAAATCAATACCTGTCAATACTTCATTGATAAATCTCTGGAATGTACTTATTTGGTGCATTTCTTAGTCCGAATGACATAACATTAAATTCAAATAACCCAAATGGCGTCGTAATCGCTGTCTTGGTCTTATCTTCTTCTGCCACTGGTATCTGAAAATATGCTCTAAACAAGTCGACTTTCGAAAATATCGTCTTTCCTCTTGGAACATGACGGAAATCAGGGGGTCGTACGTTTTACTCCCCATGAAACAGGAAAAGTGAAAGGTCGCCCGCCGATGATAGCGTTCTACTCCCCAACTAGTCCATTGTTGTTGCTTCTTATCTTGTGACCTTCGACGTTCTACTCCCAGAATGAAAACATTCATTTTCCGAATCGACAGTCTTGATACAACCATGTCTGAGGTCTGCCAATTTGCCCCCGCCATGTGCGTTATGGACTTCGAAATATCTATGCACAATGCAGTTGCAGCAGTTTGGCCTCATACTTTGGTGGTTGGGTGCAGATTTCACTTAGCTCAAAGTTGGTAAGACTAAACGATTTACCATCGAATTTCATACATATCAGAACTAAACGAGTCAAAAAGCAAGAGTGGATCCGACAGCTCATCTACAGGCAGCAGCGAGGCCTTCCCCTGTACAAGTTTGTTCAGCCAGTTTCACTGCCCTTTGACTCAAATGAGAGCAGACGACATTAGGGGCAAATTGCAATTGTTTTCATTGTATGTTTTATTGTACATCTATCTATGTTGACGAAGTGGCTCTTGCCACTGATCCTTTTTACTATTATTATGATTTGACGAAGTGGCTCTTGCCACTGATACGGGGGACAACGTGAGCAACCTCCTCGAGATGTCCCCTGGGTAACGCTAATAGCTCACATAATCTGGGGAGTAGAACGTCAGGAGCCGGGCACGCCGCCTGTTTCATTCCGGGAGCCCAACGCAATCCCGGGAGTAAAACGACAAGATCTGGAGTTTCAGTTGGGGAGTAAAACGATGGCATTTAGGCGAGCGGGGAGTAAAACATAGGGACCCGCGGAAATCATCTATTCTTGGTACTGGGTATCTATCTGGCGTAGTTTGTGCATTCAATTTACGATGGTCTCCGTATGGACGCATAATACCATTTTTTTTTTTTTTTTTTTTTTTTTTTTTTAACGATATGTAGAGCACTAGCCCATTCAGACTTTGAAGAACGAACTATTCCATGATTGAGTATGAATTGGAATTCTTCCTTAGCTGCTTTCATTTTTCTGGTATCTAGTGATCTAGGTCTACAATGAACAGGAGGACCTTTTGTGGTTATGTGATGTTTAGTGTTATATTTTGGACTACTGGGTAAAAAAAGTCGGTATGCTTAATTCAGGAAATTCCGCTAATATATCGCCAAATTTCATCTGTTTTGGTGCTGTTGATATCATATTGCATTCAGAAATTTCAGTTACCCTACCTCAACTTTGTTCAACCGTCTATCAATATCTTTTTTTTTTTTTTAAGTGAATTAATAAATCGAAATGTTTCAGGAAATCAGCCCCTCCTAAAATTCTTTAATTGACTTTTGCAACAATAAATGGCCATTGAAAATTTCTACGAAGTCCAAAAGTCAAAATTAGTGTTTTTGTACCAAAGGTTTCAGGCCGTTAGCTGCATACAGCTTGTATTTTGATTCTGGTAGGTGTTGTTTTTTTCTCCGTGAAGTGGTATAATGGATACTTCAGCACCACTATCAACTAGAAAACGCAATCCTGTTTGTTTGTCTTGGACAAATAGGCGAGATTTGCGGTAACCTTGAAGTTCAGCAACAGAATTGGCCGCTAGTTCCGCTGCAAGGTCGGGTTTTCCGAATTCCTACTTATCCAAGATCAAGGTGGCTTACATTTGCTGGGTAAGTATCTCTCCCCATATAAATAGTGAAAATAACAATATTTACCATCTGGGTTGAACTTATTCCTGCTGCGACTTCTAATTCTGCTTCTTGATCGATCAGCCATTACAGCTTGTTTATCTAGGTCTTCGTCACTTAGGTACAATAATAGAAGAGATTAGTTGTAATAGAGAACGAACTCGGAGATATGGCATCTAAAATAAAATTTGAGATGGTGAACTAGACCAGAATGTCTTGTATAGAGGGGGGCAGTGGCGTAATTTGAGGAGGGGCAGGGTGGGCAGAGCCCCCCCACGATCACAGAGGATGTAGAAGTTCTTCTTGAAACGGATGCTGCGTGAACAATAATTAATAATTTCACATTACTAACGTCAGTACCAATTACGGTAAGTTCGAGAACGCAACCCGCAAAGCACGCCTGTTATGTGGGTCCAGTTACCTAGCAACTTCAAGGCTAACTAGGAACGCTCCTCCAAGGCTGGTTCCAGGGAGGGCCAAACGCCGTGGATAATATAATTGCCCATAATGCCCATCCAACAGAAGCGAAATAACTACAGTAAAAATAATGGTATGCTGGATACTATAAAGTGAAACAGTGGTGAAATTATGTCGTTCCCCCTCTCCTGAGGGGGGGCGCATCACAGCCCTCCGATTCACGTTCGATTGATCGATTCAATGCAGTAGCATCGATTGCGTCCTTCTTACCATCAGTAAGTTTTCTTACTCATAAAAGTCTTCAATTGTCCCTGATTTTTGGTATGAGTCCCAGTAGGAATAACGGTAAAATAAAATTAATAGAATCTTACAAGGACTAAAAAATGTCTGTGCTGTGGTGATTGAAATATCCATAGTCGAATGGAAACGATTGAAAGAATCGATATGTGAACCAACTGATAAATCATTTTACTTCAGTTTGTTTACGTTTGTGAGTCTCTCATAAACGTTTAATGCCCTATATCCTGTATCTTATTCCGTGGTAATTTATTGTCATACAATGTTTAACATGAAAGGAACCGTAATTAGTGTAAAAGTGAGTGCTAAAGTTACGAGTTATGAACCCCTTGGAGGGTTACATCAAGATCTACAAAGACGATTGGATTGGAAACGGTAAGTCAATGAAAAGCCTTGTGCTCCCAAGTTCATGAGCATTTTCTCATAATAAAGACAGATTTAGTTTGGTAAGAATGTTCTTTTTGTGTCCATCAAAAGAAGGGTTAATTACCTTAATTTAAGGTACGTAAGGTTATGCTGTAAAAATAATACAATGTGTCTGCTCTTCCCTATTCGTCTCCCTACATAATGATTACTTTTATGTTCATTTTCTCTAGGTAGGTAGGTAGGTACCTAAGACTCAAATTCAAATTAGGTAATTCTAAAGTGATTGTTTTCGTTTAGTTTTTTTCAACTATGAACCTTTGCAATGAACTATTTCTGGCATCGGCATCGAGGGAGGCATTTCTCCTCTGCGAAATCAGATGGGTAAAAATACCGATTGTCACTTCAAGGTTCGTTCGGGACAAAGTACAAAATAAATACCTATTGTGCGTCGTACTAAGCATAACGCTTTTTCCCATCTACTTCTTACATTCTCCTCTTCGTTATAATTTATTATATATCAGATTTCCATTGATTTTATATGACCCGGACTTTTTGACAAGGACTTAAAATTTGGATTTTCGGTTTTGTGCAGATATAAGGTATAATTTCGGTGATTTTACATTTAATTTGCTAATTGCTAAACTTCTTGTGCAAGTGGCGCACGCGAAAGTATTTTTCCTGAGGTCTACTTAAAAAATTATGAAGAACATCATTCTTCATAATTTTTTACGCTGAATTCAGGGGAAATGAGGGGGGGGGGGAGTAACCTTTCTGTGGGACACCCTGTATACATGCTACAATGCCCTCTTTGTGACTAGTAGTACCCACCATACACATTTTATACTATAGTTACATATACCTATAATCTTTGGCTGTTGTTGTTGCCCCTCCGTGATAAATTGCTTTGCTACGCCACTGGAGGGGGGGGGCCTTCAGGTCCTACACAGTAAGCGTCCCTGCGGCTCCGAGCAAGCGTTGGTTCACCCTAGGTGATAGGCCTAGAAGTTGATCCGACATGCCCTCCATGTTTGTTCCTCTGATCTTCTGGCATCAGGAAACAAGAATGTTGGGTATGCTATTCTTCCCTCCCTCACTTTTACTTTTTCCTGATCTCCCTTTAGTATTCCAACTTGAGAAAGAATCTCAAAAAGGACAAAATTGCGCCTAGCGCACATACGCAAACGTGCGTAATTGACATCAACTTCGTTATTTTAAATTGGAACCTCCATTTTTTTATCGCAGATATGAATTTCACTTGAAATTTCATGAAGAAATGACCCATCACTCGATTTTTATGTGCGCGCAAACGGGCGCAATCCCGCTCTGAAAGTGCAATTAATGTGAAATACTGAGTTTTTTATAGTACTAAATTTTCACATGTAATAAATGATTTTGGAGTATTTTTTCATAATGAACCTCGTAATGATGTTCATTTATTGATATTTATAACACCAACTTGGGGAAACACCGAAAAATGTAGGTACGTTTTAGTGCGCCATGTGCTTTGTGGAAATGTGTAAGAAAACTGCAATAATTCTGGTCAGTTTTTCAGTGTTTCCCCAAGTTGGTGTTGCAAAAACCAATACATGAACATCATGACGAGGTTCAGAACGAAAAAATACTCTAAAATCATGTATTTATGTGGCAATTGAGTACCTTCAAAACTTAGTATTTCACATTTATTCCACTTACACAGCGGAATCGCGCACTCTTGGAGCGGAATTGCGCCCTTTTCCGCGCACTTAAAAAATCGAGTGTTGGGTCATTTCTTCATGAAATTTCACGTGGAATTCAAATCTGCAATACAAAATAGGGGTTCCTATTCAAAATAACAAAGTTGATTTCAACTGCGCACCTTTGCGCTCGTGCGCTATGCGCAATTTTGTTATTTTTGAGATCTTGACAAAAAACATTGTTTGAAAAGAAAAATTATTTTTTTGACCTATTATTAATGATTTTAGCAGGGGGAGGGAGGAACGTTTTTGGGGACACCCTGTATATATATATATATATATATATATATGAATATATATATAAATATATATATATATATATATATATATATATATATATATATATATATATATATATGAATATATTTATAAATAAATAAATATATATATATTTATTTATTTATTTATTTATTTATTTATTCATTTATCTATTTATGAAAAAGCTCTAGGGTTCGTTTCAGAAAGTTTCAAATCGGATTTCAATAAAGAAAATTTTCGAAAACTTTTATTTTAAATTTGTTGGAGCCATTCCTATAGCTTCATTTTTTATGAAAACCGTTAAAAGATAAAACATATTTTCTCGGAATCGTGAACTTTCCATGATGAGAATGTTGAATTCCCGTGACTGTCAATTGTTTCACAGGTATATCATTTCACTCATTTCTTACTGCCAAGCGCATTCAACATAAATAATCACCGGTGTCGACTTCTCTGGGTGGGTACTAATGAGGGGTTTTCAAGAGGAGGCGGATGAAAGCTCATATTGGTCAGTCACTAGGAATAATATTTCTGTACAAGAACCTCGCAGTCAAACCGTGGAAAAACCAGTGACCTACACAGTCCTACCTATAACGAGTCCTGGAGAGGATATTATTTTACTCGTGAACTACAGTTATTAGCTTGGCTATATGAGCCGTACCCTGAGTTTGTGGTCCGTCGTAGAAAGTCTTTCGAGCTCACATTAGTGTGTGCCCGCTAGATCAAGAGCCAGCAATATCGATATGTATCTGTACAATGTAAAGCTACAACGAACTAAATCACTCGCGACGAAGTTGTGGAAATCCATTTCAAAACGGAAGTTAGTGAAAAACGTTGTCCATTTCCACGAAAAATAAAGAGTTACACTTTTAAATCGATTTCGACGGTTAGGCCATCATCAGTAACAAACAATAACTGAAGACACATTATAAAGGACACAGCTTTTATAGTAACAGGTGAAGGGAGATTGAATCCCATTGGTCAAGAGAAAGGAAAGGGGGCAGGAGGTACAACCAATTAAGTGCAAACACGGTGACGGGGGATTATAGCTAATTAGATGAAGTGAAAGGGGGAAAAATAACTAAATATGGTTTCACCATTGTGAAGGGATAATTCCAAGCTTTATAAAAATGGACCTATCAGTGGTGAAATATATTGAGGTATTTCCTCATTTAAACATTTACCAGATCTGTCACTTTTGATAATTTCGAATTTTTCAAGTACATTCAACATACCTACCTCCTTTCGGACAAAAATGAAGAAACTCTACAAACTGTCTATCTGTCAAATCAAAATTGTAACTATGATTGGATTCCTTAAGATGTTTTGCAAAAATGTAGACTTAACCTTATTTTCCCTGAAATCCTCCTGATGCTCGTCAATTCTTTCCCTGAATTTCCTACCGGTTTGACCGCAATATCCGTAGCCACAAGAACATTTTAATTTATAAACCCCACTTTTATCCTGAACATTGATTTTGTCCTTAACGGATCCTAGTAATGCTTTAAGACTATTTTTAGTTCTAAAACCTACTTTGTAACCTCTCAATGATAGAATTTTGCCGATTTGATCCGAAATTTTCCCATAATAAGGTATACCACTTATCCATTCCTTTTCTTCTAAATTTATATCTTCCCTGGCCAGATTGGAAACATTTTCCCTACTCTTTTTCCTAAGAACCTTATCCCATATGGTATCAACGAGATCTCCCCCTCATCTGTTACAAGCCGCTATGCTTTTGATAATGGATTTTTCTTTTGATAACTTTTGTTCACTCTTCGGGGAAAAAAAAAAAAAAAAAAAAAAAAATTTCAACTTCCAAGAGAATCCTACTCATTTGAGACCTGTAACCTGAGGTCTCAAACAAGCGAGTCTCGTCAACTAAATGCAAGTCTTCCAACTGACCGACCGGCCAGTCAGCCAGTCGTGACGTCAGTCAGTCAATCAGTTGTGACGTCAGTCGGTCAGTCAGTTGTGACGTCAGGTCAGTCAGTCGTGACGTCAGTTGGTCAGTCAGTCGTGACGTCAGTCAGTCGTGACATCAGTAAGTTGTGACGTCAGTCAGTCAGTCAGTCGTGAGGTCAGTCGGTCAGTCAGTCGTGATGTCAGTCGGTCAGTCAGTCGTAACGTCAGTCGGTCAGTCAGTCGTGACGTCAGTCGGTCAGTCAGTCGTGACGTCAGTCGGTCAGTCAGTCGTGACGACAGTCAGTCAGTCAGTCGTGACATCAGTTAGTCAATCAGTCAGTCATGACGTCAGTCAGTCGTGATGTCTATCAGTCAGTCAGTCTTGACGTCAGTCAGTCAATCAATCAGTCGTGACGTCAGCAAGTCAGTCAGTCGTGACGTCAGTCAGTCAGTCAGTCAGTCGGTTAGTCAGTCGGTTAGTCAGTCGTGATGTCAGTCGGTCAGTCGTGACGTCAGTCAGTCGTGACGTCAATCAGTCAGTCAGTCGTCACGTCAGTTGTCAGTCAGTTGTGACGTCAGTCGGTCAGTCAGTCGTGATGTCCGTCGGCCAGTCAGTCGTTAGGTATTAGGTAATAGTAATGAGTAAGATCTTTTTTTGTGATCAGTCTAATCGTAACATTGAAGCTAATCGTAACATTGAATCTAATAGAACACGCTCAAGCAGTCTTTTGTACATAGGTTAGTAACAGTGTAAGAATATTACCATAACAAGTTCTTTCATTCTATTTTTGGATCGTAGGTAATGTGATGATAATTATTTTAGTCAAGTATAAGACTACAGTTCCTATTTTGTTGATGATAACACATTTTGATTTTGTTACTATTTCATATTTGTTCTTTGTGCACCATTGACACCCAATATAACACGCGTTCGACACGAATCTTGTGTTCACATGACTCTCTCCTGTTACTCCTGATACAGACATATTTGTGGCACCTAACAAGTATAAGGAACCTTTTTCCAGAGTGAACTTTGTTGAAAGCCCTTCAGGCACGATATTGCATACCGTAACAAACTTTCAGTTCGAGATTTCATTTTAGGGTAACAATAAATTGCAAAAATGTTCAAGTGAACGTTTAGGTTTGTTTTCTTCGCAATCCCGTTATACAGGGTGATTCCCTCGCAGATGCAAAAAAAAATTTGGGTGAAACTACATCAAAAATGGAGTAAAATGCCGCCAACTGCATATTTTTATCTCAATCCGTTTTTGAGATATGATTTTTTAAAGGTTTTTTCAGGAAAACCGTGTTTTTTTCCTTTTAAACTGAAATTTCTCCACTTTACTTCATTCAATTTTAACTTTTGACCACATTTTCGGAATCAGCATTAAATTTACTATAAGAATAGTGTACTTGGGTTCTTAAAAAGTACCATCCAAAGGCCCTCACATCAGCTCAAACATTGACGATTTTGAAAAAAGAATATTTCTGAAAATCTTTAATACTTTACTACTCTTCCAAAACGAATCCTGGAAACTGGCAAATCTCATGAAAACTCATACTTTATTATTCAGATAAAGTATCTCATCCCTTTTTTACAATTCAGTGCATGACAGAGGTTCATTCGTTCTCCACACCCATCACAGTGGCTTGGCAATCCTCTTGGCTCTTTCCCGTATCTGACGTTCAGTCCATCACGGAATTGAGATGGGGAGAGGTCTAGGTCATCCCTCTGTAATGGCACAACCGAGAGCCATTGTGATGAGTTGCTCGCTATGATCCTTTCGACGGCCCTCCTTTGGGTTGCTGGCAATAGTCGGATGATTCGATCCCTTCGTGCTACCACCCCGGCTGCATTGAGCACTCTCTCTTCCGTTTGAACTTCGCTTATTCTCTCTTCATGGTGGTTTATGTCGAAGTTCCTTCCTGTGGATAAAGCTTCAACTAGTACCCGCGTGGCTCTTTCTGAGGCTTTGAAATTTACTGGGGCGGATTTAACTGGGTCTTCCAATGCCAGGCCTCCAGACTTCAGGGGCAACTCTAACAATTCTGCTTCTAGATCACTCACTGGTTCCCCAACAACTGCAGGGACGAAAATGTGGCGGATAGCATTTCGCAGTACTTCGTATTCGTCATCACATCCACCTACTACCCTCTGGGTGAATGCCCATTCCTTACTTAGGGATTTTTGGAAAGCCACGTATCCCGCTTGTGGGCTCTTCTCATGAAAACTGCTTCATCTAATACTCTTTCCAACGGTGTAATCAATTTTACTTTTATTTTGTTATTTAGGGGAGAATATTATGTTTTAATGTTAAAAAATGTGGGTTTTTCAATGAAATTGTTGGTTTTCTCGAAAGATGACCCTCCATGAACCTACGAGTATGGGGTCGGTTTTTATGTATTTTTTCACGCTGTATCGAATGGTAACATTTGTAGACCTCTCCAACTCCGTTATAACCGAGTTTTACACTTGAAATCGCAAATATTTAGTTTGTTTGTTACGATTAAATGTATGTGTGTAATGGTAGGGTGGTTCAAAAAAGAAAAAAGTTCTGGAATTTCTTGTCCCCATTGCGTTTTTGCTTCCTCGGTATGTTAGAATGACCCTCTTAAATTTTTAGCAAAAAATATTAATCCTAACCACTTTACCTGGGTCGATTTTTATCAGTTATCGACCGCTATCGTAAACCAACCTCTAAATTGGTACCGAGGTGATAATTTGAAGGACGGATTTCAATTTTTTGGGGTCAATTTATGGGTTTTCACATGCGCTGAACACGATGAACTTATTTATTTTACGCTCCGTCCACTAGTTATCCGGTAAAATGGCAGAGGGCACTGCTTGAAGATAAGTAAAAATCGAAAATTTCACCGAAAATGCTGTCGCCTGGTTAAGAATTGTACTAGAAACATGCTATTATGGTCGGAGAATATGCTTTGGCATGTTTTGAACATGATCCCGTTTTTTGCTATATTTTCCGCCGATGATGGCTTCGTTTATCGTCCATAAACCTCAAATTAAGTGTAGGGTAATAGACAAATTCACCCTAATTTCACCGGAAATTATGTCGCGTTGATAATTTAAGGTCCCAAAATACCTTGTACCGATAAAATTGGGTATTTTCCAGGATACTCGGTACAGAGCCGTTGGTAATTTGGCAAGGGCTTGAACCGGTATTGTACTTATTCGCCAAATATAGCGGCAAAATGGAGAAAATAGCTAAAATTTTCCCATTTTTCTGTAAAATTTCTTAGTTTCCATCGGTTTTCCGGGGTCAAATTCGTAGTTCTGAATTGTCTGAACTGTGATTGGAGGATAGTCAGCCTGACTATCAAGCCTTATTGATATCTGTACAACACCACAAGGAAAAATTTCCTAAAACTTGCCGTAAACGGGATATATGTAGTTGAAACTTTGAAGACTGAATGAAATACATTTTTTTA